>CAMZMU010000001.1:6693120-6936564 GCA_947311845.1 Poa pratensis
AGCTTCCCTTCCTTGTATACACCATGGCCAAAGAGAGCCCTCGCAAGCTCATTGTCCTGTAACTCTACAAAGCAGTGGCAATACGACAAGCAGGTAGTTAGCGGTTTTACCCCCACGCGGGCCGTGAACCTGGGTACGGGCTGGTGTTCATCTCTGTCGTGATGTCCCTCCGCACTTGCTCGACGAGCACCGTCGGTGCAGGGTTGAGGGTTGTTTGACCAACGTGTTCAGCCCTTACACGAACTCTCTTCGTGAGCTTGACTATCCCTGTTTCGTGGGAGTCATTCTCCGACAATTGGCGCGCCAGGTAGGGGCTGAGGCGCGTCTTCAACCTTCATCGACCTTGCGCCATGGCGGACACTCGCGCAGCTCGCGCCACCCATCGCGGCGTCAGGCAGGGCAACCACCGAGCCCGCTGCCAACAACCAACCCTCGGGCCGTCCCCGCGCCAGCCGTGCCACGGGGCGCAACACCGCTGAACCGCGGTGGAGCACCCCGAGGACGACGACGGCCACCACGACGACCGCTTCGACGACAGGTCGACCACGGGCACGGCGAGGACGTGAGTCCTCGCATCCGTCCCAGCGCCAGAGCGCCTCCATCTTGGGCGTCCAGCGCCCAGCCCAACACCGCGCTGCTCATGGCCGCGGAACTCTTCCGCTACCGTCACACAGCTGAGGGCACGACAACTGGCTCGGCCGCCTTCCAGACACCTCGTCGACATTGCGGCCACCGCGCGTGCCTCCTGCGGCGTCGCGCTCTCGTGCACCACAACTCCGGACGCGCTGGAACCACGCGCATGGCGCCCTCCGCCGCCGCCTCCGCCCGCCTCCGCCAGGTCGCCTCCAGCTGCGGCGCACAAGCCGCATCCCACGCGTCTTGCCGCGCGATTGTCAAATCGTGCAGCGGACACCCCCAGACGCGGGTGGAAATGGAGCGCCAGAAGGACCTCCAGAAGCGCATCGTCGAGGAAATCGGCCAGCAGGGCGACAGAACCGCCGTGCTCTTCAGGGTGGCATCGCCTCGTACGCCACAGGTTGCGCGGCCTTCACCCGCAACCTGCGTCGCGTCGTCTGGCCACAGAAGTTCAGGCCTGACCTACCCAAGGGCTACGACGGCACGAACAACCCCATCGAGTTCTTGCAGCTCTACACCACCTCCATCCAAGCTGCGGGGGGAGACGACAAGGTCATGGCCAACTGGTTCTCCCACGCTCTCAAGGATTCCGCCTTGTCGTGGCTCCTGAACCTTCCCGAGGACTCCATTGACTCGTGGGAGGAGCTCTGCCAGCAGTTCGTTGCGAACTTCAAGGGCACGTACGAGCGCGCCCTCACCTACAACGACCTGCGAGCTGTGCGCCAGAAGCCTGGCGAGACCCTCCGCAGGTACATCCAGCGCTTCAGCCAAGTCCGCAACAAGATCCCGAACATCCCGGACTCGCACGTCATTGCGGCCTTCAGAGAGGGCGTCACCAACCACAGGATGCTCGAGAAGCTCGGCATCCATGATACCCTCTCCTCCGTGGTGAAGCTCTTCGACATCGCAGACAAATGCGCCAAGGCAGAGAAGGGCTCCTCTTCGTCAAGGTGGGCTCGACAGACGACCCTGTCGAGGGATCCAAGACCCAGAAGAGGCGTGACGAGATAAGCGCAAGCCTACCGCAGTCCTGGCAGCTGAACCCGACGCCAAGCATGTTCGCGAGGACTCTCCAGAGGCTGGCGAGAAAAGGTGGACAACCGCCCGTTCTGCATCTACCACAACAGGCGCGGCCATGCGACGGAGAACTGCTATGACCTCAAGCAGCTGAGCAAGAGAGCGTGAGCAAGAAGAGGCAGCGGTGGGCGGCAGAGGCCGTGGTTACCGCAAAGGTGGACGCAAGGGCAACTTCCAGAGGCCTCAGGGAACTCAGGCGAATGCCGCCGAGAAAAACAACAATCTGCCCGACGAAGAGCCTGGAGGCTACCAGGCCCCCAAGGGTGCCATGGCATGCATCCTCGGCGGATCCCAGGCGCCCAAGTCGAACAACCAGTTCAAGCAGTTCGCTCGCGAGCTCAACGCAGCGCTTCCCGGGGTCGAGACGTCCCGCCCCCTCAAGTGGTCCCAGTACACCATCGCCTTCGACGCCAAAGATCACCCCAAGTCTACAAAGACTGTGGGCACCCTCCCGTTGGTGTGCACCCCCACCATCAACAACATCGCCGTCGGCAAGACGCTCATTGATGGGGGTGCAGGCCTAAACGTCATCTCTGTCGAGACCTTCGAGACGCTTCAAGTGCCCTACGAGTGGCTCATGCCCTCCAGGCCCTTCACCGGGGTCACCAGCGGCTCAATCTCGCCTCTGGGGCAAGTGAGGCTCGCGGTCACTTTTGGCACGCAGGAGAACTACCGCACCGAGCTAATTGACTTCGACGTCGCGCACATTGGCCTGCCCTACAACGCCATCCTCGGCTACCCCGCCCTCGCGAAGTTCATGGCCGTCACGCACCACCTACAACATGGTCAAGATCCCTGGCAGCGGTGGCACCATCACCATACGTGGTCACGTACAGGACGCCACGCGCGCTGTCGAGATCGCCTACAAGGCCGCTGCCATGGCATTCCCCGCTGACGAGGACATGGAGCCTCTCGAGAGGCCCAAGAAGAAGAAACAACTGTTCACTCAAGAGCAAGCATCTACAAAGAAGGTGTCGCTGAGCACCAGCGGCTCGGGGGCTGAGGGCTCGGGGGCTAGCGTCACCATAGGCGCTGGCTTGCCTCCCAAATAGGAAAGCGCGCTCGTCGCCTTCCTTCGGGCAAATTCTGACATGTTCGCATGGACTCCGTCAGAAATGTCCGGTGTACCAAGGGAGGTGATCGAGCACCACTTAGCCGTGTGTCCAGACGCACGCCCTGTAAAGCAAAAAGCGCGGAAACAAGCCCCCGAGAAGCAAGCGTTCATCATCAAAGAAGTAGAGAAGCTGAAAGCAGCAGACATCATTCGAGAAGTTGCCCACCCCACTTGGCTCTCCAACGGTGTGGTTGTCCCAAAACCCAATGGAGGAGGCCGGCTCTGCATCGACTACACAGACGTAAACAAGGCCCCAAGGATCCATACCCCATGCCAAGGATAGACCAGATTGTGGACTCCACCGCCGGCTGTGATCTCCTCTGTTTCCTGGATGCCTTCTCAGGCTACCACCAGATCAAAATGGCCAAGGAAGACGAGGAGAAAACAGCATTTCTCACCCCTTGTGGTGTGTATTGCTACACTTGCATGCCCTTTGGCCTGAAAAATGCCGGCGCCACCTTCCAGAGGCTCATGAGGATCGCCTTGGGGGCTCAGATGGGAAGAAATGCAGAAGCTTATGTCGACGACATCGTGGTCAAGTCTCGCGAGGGAGACACTCTCTTGAAGGATCTCGAGGAAACCTTCGCCAGCCTGCGCAAGGTGAACATCAAGTTAAACCCCGCCAAGTGCGTCTTCGGGGTGCCTTCAGGCAAGCTCCTCGGGTTCCTCGTGTCCCACCGCGGCATAGAAGCAAACCCTGACAAGATCAAGGCTATAGAAGACATGCAGCCACCTCGCCGCCTCAAGGACATGCAGCGCCTAGCAGGATGCATGGCCAGCTTAGGCCGCTTCATCTCCAAGTTCGGCGAGAGAGCCTTGCCATTTTTCAAGATCATGAAGAAATCCGGCACCTTCAAGTGGACTCCAGAGGCTGACGAAGCATTTGAGGACTTGAAGAAATACTTGGCTAGCTCACCAGTCATGGTAGCCCCCAGGGCAGGCGAGCATCTGAAGCTGTACCTAGCAGCCACTCCACAAACTGCTAGCGCCGTCCTGGTGGTGGAAAGAGAAGAGCCAGTTCTCCCCAAGAAAAGCACTGCCACACCAAGTCCAGAACCTCCCGACGAGGAACAGTCTCTCCAGACCCAGTGCCAGGCCCACAGCCTCAAGTCGAGTCCTCCACGAGCCCCTGCCGAGGCTCCTCCACAGGCAAACCTCGCCAAAGGTCCTGAGGAGCCTCTCGAGGGAGCCGACGCTGCCGCACCATCAACGACCCTCGTCGAGCATCCAGTCTACTTCGTCAGTACTGTACTGCGAGATGCTCGCGAGCGGTACCCAGTGCAGCAGAAGCTCCTCCTCGCGCTACTCATCGCCTCCAGGAAGCTGCGCCACTACTTCCAGGGCCACCCCATCACGGTGGTCACGTCCTTCCCCCTGGAGCAGATCCTGCGCAACCCCAACGCTACTGACCGCGTCGCAGGATGGAACATTGAGCTGCAGCCATTCAACTTGCGCTTCGACACCACAAGAGTCATAAAAGGGAGAGCGCTGGCGGATTTCGTCGCCGAGTGGACAGACCCAACTCCTGAAGAGCCTCGCGAAGAAGAAACCGCGTCATCGGGAGATACAATGCCAAGCCACTGGACCATGCACTTCGATGGAGCTTTCGCCTGCCGCAATGGTGGGGCTGGCGTTGTCTTAACCTCACCAAAAGGTGACAAGCTCTACTACGCCATCCAGCTGTGCTTCACAATAGACAAGATCTCCAACAACATCGCCGAGTACGAGGGCCTCCTCGCCGGGCTCAGAGCCGCAATCGCCCTTGGCGTCAAGCACTTACTCATAAAGGGTGATTCCCAGCTCCTGGTTAACTTCTCCAACAAGAGCTACACGCCTAAAGACGACCACATGGCCGCCTACCTTGAAGAGGTCCGCAAGCTCGAGAAGCACTTCAGGGGCATGGAGCTCATGCACATCCCGCGAAAGGAGAACCAAGAGGCAGATGACATCGCCAAGCGAGCATCACGAAGGCAGGCCCAGCCGGCCGGCGTCTTTGAAGAGAGACTCTCCAAGGCGTCCATAAAGCAGCCACAAGAAGCAGCAGCCGCAAGCACAGACGAAGTACTCCCACCACCTCCTATAGGTGGGGCACCCAACTGCGGTCCATCCTCAGGGGAGCGTCTGCTGCTGGCTATGGTGCACCAAGAGACAGGCTGGGTTGACGAACTCAAAGACTACCTGCTGAAGGGAGTCCTTCCTGAAGAAGACGCGGAGGCAGAACGAGTGGCTCGACAAGCCAAGTCATACTACATCCTCGAGGGAGACCTGTACCGCAAGCGCCCAAATGGAATTGCACTCAAGTGCGTCCCCCCCGAGGAAGGCCGCATGCTGATCAGAGACATTCACAGTGGAGAGTGTGGCCACCATTCCTCTGCACGCACCCTGGCAGGCAAGGTCTTCAGGAGCGGTTTCTACTGGCCCCAAGTGCTTCAAGATGCCACCACCATCGTCCAGTCTTGCGATGCGTGCCAGTTCCACGCCAAGCAAGTCATCAGCCTGCACTGGGACTCCAAACCATCCCGCTCTCGTGGCCTTTCGCGGTCTGGGGCCTTGACATTCTGGGACCCTTCCCGAGATCACAAGGGGGCTACCGCTTCCTCTTCGTGGCAGTCGACAAGTTCACCAAGTGGGCAGAGGTTGAAGCAGTGCGCAGCATACCGGCCAGGGCAGCAGTAAAATTCATCAGAGGCCTGGTCTGCCGCTTTGGTGTGCCTAATCGCATCATCACCGACAATGGCTCACAATTCACCAGCGGCATCTTCAGGGCCTACTGCGAGAGCCTCGGCACCAAGCTCTGCTTCGCCTCGGTGGCTCACCCACAGAGCAACGGCCAAGCCGAGCGAGCAAATGCTGAGGTCCTCAAGGGCCTCAAGACAAGAAGCTTCAATCGCCTGAAGGGCTACGGCAAGGGCTGGATAGACGAACTCCCGTCCGTGCTCTGGTCCATCCGCACGAACCCCACGAAGCCCACTGGTGAGACGCCATTTGCCTCGTGTATGGAGCTGAAGCAGTCCTCCCCACAGAGATCAAGCATGGATCCGCACGGGTCCTTGCCTTCAACGAGGACGATCAAGCAGACCTCCACAGCGACGACCTGCTGCTCCTTGACGGGTTGCGCCGCCGTGCCGCCCTCAGGGCAGCCAAGTACCAGCAAGACCTGCGACGCTACCACAGCCGCCACATACGTCCGCGCACTCTCGAGACAGGCGACCTCGTCCTCAGGAGAATCCTCTCCAGGGAAGGTCTCCACAAGCTCTCGCCAATGTGGGAAGGCCCCTACAGGGTCTCACACATCGCCAGGCCTGGCGCGGTACGCCTCGAAACGGAGGACGGCATTCCGGTCAAGAATCCATGGAACATCGCGCATCTACGCAAGTTCTACCCGTGATCATAGTCACGCCAGACATTTTTTGTCTCTAGAGGGAAGCACACAACTTCACCTCCAAGCTTCACAAAAGCTTCTCCTCCCGAGGGCCAGCCCCTCTGAGCTCTCCTGATTACGTGCCGCCGCAGGCCGTGAAGAGTCTCAGCCACTGAATGTGGTCCCCATGCCTCGACATGGAAAACTTTATCTTGGTCACACCAAGTGTAATGAACCAATTCGTTTCTCAATGAAACATTGCGCTGAGGCGCCGCTATGTAATATTTTGGTGGTGAGTTTTACTTTTCATCATCTTAGTTCATTTCGCGCTCATATTCTTCCCCATGCGCACCTCGCGAGCGGGGGCTGAGTACGGTGACTGTGCCTCAAGAGCACCCCAACAGCACCGCAAAATCCAAAGGATCCGAGCTCTAGCACGTGAGCACGCTCTCACGCCTGTTACCTCCCCAAAGAGCTCTGGCCCATGGGCTTGCTCCCAAAACACGCCACCTCACCAAAGGACCTTGGTACTTACTCTCCTCGCGAGATACCCATGAGGAAGCCTATAAGCGCGCATGAGTGTTTACTACCATGTGCCTGCTTTGGGTTGCCTCTCTAACCAATACAGGGAACAAGAGTCCTCCCCAAGGTCGAGAAGTCACGCTCCGACCCCTAGAGGGAGCGCACCATCAGGGAAGCCAACGCCCTCTACGAGGCCAAAGTCTCGCCAAGCTAAGTCTAGCGCTCGCGCCCTCAGAAGTTTTTCTCCCTCTCACGGCACCTGTCGCCCTCGAGCGGTTTTTTCTCTCTCACACTCCATGGACTGCTTGTGCGTCAAAGGGGAGCCCTCGAGCACCGCGACTCGAGAGCCCTTACCTCTCCAAGCCTTAAACACCCCCCGGCCTTGCCGAGTCACGCTCCGGCATACCGTAGCGGCGGTGTCATAGCGCAAAGAGATGGGTCCTGACGACGTAGAGCGAAGAAAGACATGGAACAGGGATAAAGGACCCTTCGAGGGGCACACACACACATGTTTGCATACGATCAAAGTATCTTACAAGCCAGCGTGAATTAAAACAAGTCTTAAAACAAAGATAATTGCGCCAAGCGCATCTTGTTGCAGGAGTGGCCTAGGCAGAGGGTTCACCATCGCCGTCCTCTTCAGCCTTCTCTTCTTCGGCGCCTTCATCCTCCTCAGCGGCCTGCTCCGCCTCAACCCTCTTGAAGCGGTCGACGTAATCGTTGACTTCTTCTCGAACCAAGTTGGAGAGCTCCCAGGCTGGATCTCCCTCGATGGGCTCGGTCACTGACTCGTAGTCGAAGCCGGGTGAAGGCGCTGGAGGTTGGCGAAGACGCGATCGATCGCCACGGTCAAGAGCTTGCGGCACTCCTCATCAACAACGTCGCCAAGTTCCGCCACAGGGCCCTCGAGCACAGAAAGAGCTGATCGAAGTAGGCGAGGTATGTGGCGGCGTCAGCGTTCCCATTGACGGGAACAACAGGAGCATCCACTCCTAGCTGCCCCGCGAGAGTGTTCCCCCGGGTCACCAAGGACTTGAACACGCGCTCCCGCTGCTGCGTCAGGACCCGCGCCGCCTGCACGCTGTGCTCATCCTCTGCAGCACGCTCCACAGCAGGGCCCGCCTGCGCGCCAGCTCCCTCATATCAGCCATCAGGGAGGCGAGGTCTTGATCTGCACGTTCGCGAGCCTCTTCCGCGCGGCGACGACCGTCCCTGGCGCGCCTCACCTGGGAGTTCAGGTTGGCGTTCTGGTGCTCCAGTTGAACAATGCGGGCATTGTCATCCGCGCGTTTCTTCTTGAAGCGGTCCTCCTGCTTCCTGAACTTCCCGGCATATTCTTCGGCGACGGCGGAGCGGTATTCTTCTTGCTTGGCGGCGGCATCCTTCTCAGCCTCTTCCTTCCTCGCGGCAAGCTTTCGTTGGACTTCTCTACAAGCTTTTTGTGCCTGGCCACCTCCTCGTCATGCTTGCCTATGGCCTCGGCCAGTTTGCCCTCCCGCGCCTCAAGATCCGCGCGCTGCGTGGACAGCTCCTTGTCAGCCTGCAGTTGCTGCTCCTCGCGTTTGAGCACCTCCGCTTCGCGCGCCGCCAGTACTTGCTCACGGGCATCCAAGGACACGCGGTGTTGGTCCAAAGACTTCCGCGTAGCCTCCGACTCCGCAGCAAATTTCCCCTCGCGGTCGGCAAGCTCTTGGCGCTGAGCGGCTAGCGTGGTCTCGAGGGTCGCGCGCTCTGAGGCAGCGGCTTGGCGCTCCACCGCGGCCGCCTCGCGATCTTCTGCAGCGGCCTGGCGCTCTGCCTGGAGTGGCTCCAGGGTCTCTTGAGCCTCGCGAACCGCGCTCTCGCGGACCTTCTTGGCGAAGCGCAGCGCCTCCTCTCGTTGCACCTGCATGGCCTCGTTGTCGTGGCAGCGTCGCTCCACGACCTCGAAGAAGCGGGTCCATGCCCTCTCAAGTTCGTCATACTCCCTGGCGAGCTCGGCCTCCTCGAGAGAGAGTTGGGCCTCCAGCCCATCCAGTGCACCCCTCGCCAGGCGAAAGGTAGAGCTGCGGCGAGCGCCGCTCCAGCTCTTGCCACCCAGGACCAGAGCCCGCGAACTCCTACGAGACATGGAGGCTCCCTCGTGCGCACTAGTTTCGAGGGTGGGAGCCTCCAAGCTCGGGCCCGGGTCAACCTTGGCCAGGGGGCTGTGAAGCGAGCCCTCTCCGTCATTGGGGCCATGGCACTAGTAGGAAAAGGGTTATCAGTGGCGCACCAAATTGACATTCTGTGGCGCACCCCCAGAATTGCTGGGTGCGCCACAGAATCGTCGCCACTAAAATTTGTTTTCTGTGGCGCACCATGGGCATGCGCCACAGAAACCACTTTCTGTGGCGCACCCAGGCCGTGCGCCACAGAAATAGCTCGGTAGGCCACATAGCAGATTAATTCTGTGGCGCACCCACGCCTGGTGCGCCACAGAAAGTGGTGCGCCACAAAAACATAAAAGCGTGCGCCACAGAAATATGAAACAGTATTACAGGTATTTTTTTCATTTTGCTGTATGAATACAGGTATATACAGGATTTATCCAGAAATACAGATATATTTGACAGGTATATAAACAGACACACATTAATCACTATTTCATCACACATATTACTTAGTGTGCCCGAGATACATACACATAGTCACAAAAGTGCCGAATGTTAATTTACATACACATAGTCACATAGTCACACTACACAATACAAATGAAGTGTTCACCGCCTAACTAGGATCAAATGTAGCACACATCGGCGATGATGGTGAGCAAGAGCGCGCGGGAGCATGCATGATCATGGCTTCCTCTTCTTGAGCGGCGCCGGGAACGGTAGAATGCCCCCTTTCGTCCTCCACTCCCTGGTGTCACTCTGCGCCGCTAGTCGTTCTTCCATCTCCCTCTGAGACAACGCTGAAGATGGATTGGGATATATATTGGTTAGTGATATACATAGAGTATAATTTGTTCATCTAAGTATAGAGGCAAGACGATCAATCAATGTTGTCATGGTTGGAAATCATATGGCTATCCTATTTGGGTTTCATAGCATAGCATATATATAATATATAACCCTACACATGCACTTCTACAAAAAAGTACACACTAGCTAGTAATGCTTAGCAAGGCTATCTTTTATAATACATCCTACGTACCGAAGCGGAAGTGGAAGGACCCTGAGGCGTGCATGACATCGTCGAGGATGATATTTGTTAACTGCAGCCGGATGCGATGGAAGTCTTGTCTATAATCAGCATCGGTGAGACTTTCCGCCATTTTGGTGTATTCTGCGAGATTAGATGCAATCTTCGTTTTCTCGCAATCCCGGACAATCGTTTTAAGGTGACGGAGGGCATAGTAGGCCTCCATCACACTGCCATCCAGTTGCTTGACGCAATGGAATCCGGTCCCATGCAAGAACTTGTGTGTTTGTCGTCCTCCGTGAAAAATTCCGACTTCTTATGGAAGGGGCCGCCCTTTTTGGCATAGGCCTCGAGAGCGTCATCGAGAACACCCTTTATTCTGTTGTATGATCTCGGCTGGGATTTATTCCCCGAGTCCAAATAAGTGGCAACGGACCACCTCGGGGATACGTGGATGAGTGCGCAGTACTTGTCCCTGCTCAACACAATTGAAGCAGAATGTTGGACAAAGGATCAGCGATGGAAGAAATGTACAAGAAGACATAAGATAGGACGGTGGCGAGCAGATGTGTACTTACTCGAAAAAGTAAGGCAGAAGAAGGGCGGTCTTCTCCTTGTTGGCCAGGAAGACCCTAACGAGGTACTCCTTGGCCGTTTCCCGTGTTGTTGATCCTTCCACCAGATGGCTGTCGCGCATGTAGTAGGGATCCACTATCGCGATGTACGGGGTATCATCTCTCCTGATCTTCATCGCCGCATCGAGAGCATATAGGCGGACCATGTTATAGTCCAGCCGTTTGGAGTGATACAGGTTGAAGATGTCCTCGTACGCTATGAAGAACACATCTGCGGGGTCTTCTTGGACGAAGTCCACCAACTCTTTTGGCACCTTGACCGAGAACGCCGGGTAACCTGGGTTCTTCTCTTTAAGAAGGGTCTCCTCTAGATACAAGATATTATTCTGCAAAGTAATCATGGGTCCTTCTGCAAGGCGGAGCATGTCCCCGGACAAGATAGATTTACCAGCTTCATGAACTCTGGAGTAGCCTTGTGGATTCGTGTCTTCAGGACCCCGGATCTTAGGATCTTGCTGGCTCGCAGAGTATGCTTTTCTCTTCCTTTGATGACTCTTCTTTTTCTTCTTCTCTGGGGATTGTGGGGGTGGGGGTGCAGTGAACCCCGCTTTAACTGTTTCTTTCAGTGTGGTAGGGGTGAAAATGGTACCCGGTTGAGCTTGATGATCGCCGGCATCCGGAGGCATGTCGGTGAAGGCCAAGCGCTGTGTGCATGAAGTGGGACGAGCAGGTTGAATGTGGTGGTCGCGGAAGGGTTCTTCATCCATAAGAGGCATGAACATATCATCTGCGGCGGCGCCAGTGTTGATGTAGTCATCGACGTTTACATCATTATCATCATCCTCCTCAACATTGTCGTCGTTGCCACCAAGTTGAGGTGCAACGGCTTTGTCCTCAACATTGTCGTCGTTGCCACCAAGTTGAGGTGCAACGGCTTTGTCCTAAAACATAAACAATAGCACATCCGTTAGTCGGGAAAGTCGGAAAGTCGGGGAATTCGGAAAGTCAGAACTAACCTTGGACGGTTGCGGGGAAGACGTTCCCAACAACTGTTTGTGGCGGTTGGTGGCGGCGATGACCGGCGGCGGTAGCTTCCGGCCGGCGGTGGGGGCGACCGGCGGTAGCTTCCGGCCGGCGGTGGCGGCGACCGGCGGTTCCGTCTGGGTGGTGGTGACGGCTGCTTGTGGCGCCGGTTCATCCGCAGCATCTTTTTTTGTCCGCCTCGGCGGGGGCCGAACGATCGGGGCTCGGGGCCTCGAGGTGGCGCCGCCGGTGCGCCTGGCCCCTTGAAGAACATCCCCAAGACGAATTTGGGTTTTCGGCCATTCCAGCATCCACCGCCCGCATTCGCCAAGCTTCATGTGTTTCTCGGCTCCCTGAGGTTGCTTAGGGGGGTCGATGTCACAGAACTCAGGCAGTACCTCCTTCACATTTACTTTCATCACGAGCTCGCTCATTCGGACATTGTGGATATCGCGGGTCAAAGGTTGTACGGTCGAGGCCCTTGCGACTTCCTTCAACTCGCCGTCGGTACCCACCCTATGCAGGAGTATGCAAGGCATGTCCTGGGAGTCAACACATAGCGGGCACCATGAGATAAGGCATATATAGTCTCACACACAATGTATCATACATATTCATGATCATACATATATATGTTTCCATTGCCTCACACACACATACTAATTAGTTACCTTGGTGACGGCGTTGAGCTCGGCTAATGTCGAGACAAGGGCGCCGGTGCCGGCGGCCGGCCTATCAATCTCCGGCGGCCGCTCGTGTGCATTATCATTATTCTCCGGCGTTGGTGTATGTTGCTCCACGGCAGGGGGCACCGGTGGGGTCGGCAGGACCGGCGACACGTTATTGCTGGAGGTGCTGCCGGCGAAGCTGGGCACGTGTATCGGCCCCTGCTGACCTCCCGCATGCCAAGCAGTTATCCCCTGCACCAATGCATCGGGTAACAAAGCCCGGAGCTTCTCTTCCACCTTCTTGGCCACTAGCTTGTCCACCACGCTGGAGTCCACCTTCTCGGCCTCTAGTGCGTCCAGCTTCTTCCTTAGCTCGAGAACCTCGGCTCTATCTTTAGCCGGCTTCCTCCTCTCCTTTTTCTTCTCGGTGTCCGTGCTGTAGTACTCGGTGAACTTCATCGCCGTACCAAAGCCGGTCACACGGCCAGCTGACGTCGGCGGCTTTGACTTGTCCCTTCCCTTGTGAACGTTCATCACCCGGTTGAAAGTCGTGTCCCACGGGCCGGCCGTAGGCTCCTGGGACGACGGGCCGGCCTCAGCCTCAATCTCCAACTCAGCCGCCTGCGGACAAAGGAAATAAACGTGAACCCATGTAGAAATCAACGCAAATGGACTTTGAGATATCCGCGGTAATTAAGTTTCTTACCAGCTTTTTCTCGAATTCCAACACATCTTCATAGTCGGTAACGAATTCCCCCGTCCCCGGCTTCAGATAGTAGCGGGACCGAACAAAGTTCCTAACTTGCTCGTCCATGAATTTATGCCACGGGTTCTCTTTCCCAAGTCTCGCAACCTCGGCATCCTCCTTGTCCCAAACGGGCTTTTTTCCGGCGTAACCGCCGCTTCCCAAATGGTGGTTACCTAAGTTCAGTGCCCGCATGTTCTTCCCCCACTCGGTCCATTTTTCAGCCTCCGGAGATGACAAGGATGCCTTGAATATATCGAAATCGTCTTTCTCGAGGTACGGCTCTTTGGCACTGATCTCCTCCCAGCTAAGACCCTTTTCAAGAATCTTCGCCTTCACCCGGCCTCTCCAGCTTGTCAAGGCGGTGTTCATCTTCGTGATGGCGAAGTTGTCCACCTTTTTGTTTCCATCAGCCGGGAAAATATATCGTTTGTGAAGCTTCTTGAGGAGGTCATTGCGCAAAGCCTCATTCTCCGGATTCCTGAGGTCATACGTGTTGATCGATGCATTTTCCCGGAGGATGCACCCTAGTTGCATGCCGTACCCTTTTGCGATGTCCCTAGGCTCCAGTGGTTGGCCACTTAAGGAGACCTTAGTGAACGTGTCTGTGATGTTGCCGACCGCTTGCGGTGTCCGGTCCTTCCTCGGCTTCTTAAGCCTCTTAGCAGGCCTCTTAGCAGGCGGGTTACTACCACCACCGCCATCCGTATGGTCGCCACCCCCGACATCCGTGCTGGTGGGTTCTCCATCGGTGGTGGTGGCTTCGGCAGACTCTAACTGAAAGTCACCATCGCCGTCACGAGCCAGTTCGGCGGCCTCCGCATCCTCCATCTGCGGGTTCAATTCCCAGAACGATATGTTCTTTTGTCTAGCTTGTTCTTCGACGCTCATGTGCTTCTCAGAAGGGCCGGCCTCGGAGGACATGTTTGCACTACATTAAAAAGAGGCAAAATGTTAGTACAACAAATATAACAAAGCATCACTTAATTTAGTACTAAGATACCCCGGCCCATGCATTAGCCGCAATACCCCATATGTCCTATTTTTAGCAAAGTCATGCTAAATTTCACGAAATTTTTTGGCATGACCTTTGCTAAAAATAGGACATATGGAGTACCCGAATTTGCCGGAACGGAAGTTAATCGACGTTCCGGCAATCTCAAGGGCCTCACGGGGTACCTGCACAAGCATTTCACAAATAATATCCACATCTCCGGACGGCATCTCCGTCCGACATCTCCACGACACGATGGTCGGAGCACAAACAACCACGACACGATGGTCGTGGACACATACATCACCACATCCACATCGAGGGAGAGAGGAACTACCTAGTACCTCGGGTAGGGAAGGGAGGCTCGGGTCCGAGATCGGCGTGGTGGAGGTGCTCCTCGTGGTGCTGCAATAAATTAACAAAACCATGATTTAGCGAGAGAGATAATCATGCTCAATCCTACTGTCATGCAAAAAGAAAAATGAGCATAGGTTCACACAGGTAGATGCATGTATCATGTATGGCATGATGCAAAGCTATCTAAAAACAAGGCCATCAGCTTAAAGCTTTTCAAGATACCAGTGAGCTTTTCAAGCTTGTGTGTACCAAACCAACACCATAGTGGCAGTAGCACTTATGCAGAATATTTATTATACTATTGTCTTTCTACTTTATCTTGTTGCATTTTTATTTTATCTCAGTATAGTGGCAGTGGCTATTATTTGGATGGTATATAATCTAAATGATGTTTCACTGAAAAATGCACCAGAAAAAGGGCAAGAAAAGAAGTGACCTATGCCAAAGCTAGCTTTTTACGAAGTTACTTCTAGTCTGCTCGGTAAGGAACATAAGCAATTTCAGATTTTTGGCACTGAGTGTACTACTTTAGATGTTTCCCTGGATCCGCCACTGCCTGATCGGGTTCCTAACTTCCTATCAACCCAGACGTTGTTGAGATACGTGCCAGTAGGCACCCAAGAATTGTGTGCAAATTCTACGGCAAGTCCCATCCTTGAGCACAGCGTATAGATATTTGGATTACCAAACATTGAGCACATCATACAGATATTTGGATTCCAACTGGGAACGGTTCCTTTCCAGACCAGAAAAAGCACTTCACCAAGTGGTACAATATTGTAAGAGAACCTTTCGTTCCATCAGATGCCACTCCAGGAGAACTTCACTTTTTTTTTCTCACACCAGGTCAAGGGGCACAACATCCAAACAACATAACAGTTTTTATTTACACTAAAACACGACCTAAGTAAAACTGGAAAATCTATCAGGCACAAAAAGAAGCCAAAAGTCACCGATGGCATACTTACAGACTTATAGAGCATAACTGGGACCAGAAATCAGTTGTGATAAAATATCTGCAGAATAAAAGATGTCGCTGCGGCACGGTGATAATCAGTTGTGGTTGTTGTTGGGGTTGTAGATAAATAAAACAAACTCCACCGGGGCTGTTTTGAAGAGCAAACAGAGTGGCAGCATTGGGATGGGATGGCCAGCAAAAGATGGGAAGACCCAGCAGAAAGAAGGGGAGGCCAGAAAGCAAAAGCACGGTGTTCGAAACCGCCTTGAACCCTTGTCTTCACCTGCAGCAGCAGCAACAGCCTAGCTGGTCTGCTGGCTGGTTGGTATGTACAGCACGTAAAAGATTCATCTTGGCACGTTGCCTTCGTTTGATTCAACGACGCCCTCCATGTTGCAAAAGAAGGGGAGGCCAGAAATCAAAACTCACGGTGGTCACGACGTGACGCATACTCTGATTTTTGGCACTGAGAGGATCGGGGACACGGTCTGGGCATTTCCACAAGCACCTAGTGTGCAGGAGAGGATCGGGGAGGCTCCATGGAGAGGAGGGAGGAGGAAGATGGCCGGGAGGGAGGAGGAGGATTGCAGGGAGGGAGGAGGGAGGAGGGATACCTGCGCAGGCCGGGTTGGCGCCGAGGAGAGCCGGCGCGTCGAGGGCACGGGCACGGGCGCGTCGAGGGCACGGGCACGGGCGCGTCGAGGGCACGGGCACGGCGAGGCACGGGCACGGCGAGGCACAGGCGCGTCGATGTAGCAGCGGTCGGCGTCGACGGCGAGGGGAAGGGCGCGAGCGCGGGAGAGGTGCTGTGCCGTCAAACACTTAGCGAAATTTGGGGAAGAAGAGAGGCAGCGCGGGGGCGGCCCCACATGTTAGTGGGCGCAACACAATTCTGTGGCGCACCACCGATGGGATGCGCCACAGAATTATGATGATTCTGTGGCGCACCACGTAAGGATGCGCCACAGAAATACTTGGCCTGGAACTGGGGCAGGGCGGGACGGGCCCACATGTAAGTGGCGCAGAACATTTCTGTGGCGCACCTTGGAGGGGATGCGCCACAGAATTATCAGGATTCTGTGGCGCATTTGTTGGAGGTATGCGCCACAGAAATAGTTGGTTAAATTTGCTGAACTTTTTTTCTTACAAAATTTTGGTTAAATTTGGTTCAAAAAATACACACAATATGTGTCCTACATATTTAGTTCATTGAATACATAACTCTTGCATTGTCATACATATTCAAGATCATACATATATATGCTTCCATTGTCTCACGCACACACATACAAATTAAATACACCAAAAAAGTCTCTTCTTCGTCTCGGTTCCACGAGTTAGCTTCTCTTCTTTCCCTTCTTCACGGTTGAAAACTTTAGGCCGGTCACCTTGAGATTTCTTCGCGTGAACGGACAACCTTTGGTAGGTAGGGAGGTCTTCCTTCTTTGTGTACTTGTAGTAGGCATGTCGAAGAACTTGTCGAATTCCTCCTCGATCTTTGGCTCGTTGTCCAATTCTTGCTCGGTGGCGCCTCCTTCCATTCCGATGATGCTCCTCTTGCCCCTCCTCACGACAACACGGCTAGGCTTTGACGGGTCGGTAATGAAGAAGCATTGCTCAACTTGGCTAGCGAGTACCCATGGCTCATTTTTCGCGGAGGCGTTCTTCGATTTGGCATCGGGTATTACCATGGTGGTGAAATACCGGCCTTCTTTGACGACGTCCTTGGCCCATCTTACACGGAACATTGGCACCACCTCTCCACAGTAGTTGAGCTCCCATATGTCCTCAATCCTTCCGAAGTATCTTTTCTTGACAGTAGCCTCCTCATCGCCGTATGATAGCATAGTTACTCCTGAGTTTTGATATTCCGACATCTTGTCCTTTTCCTCGGTGAAGAATCTGTAGCCATCGATGTCGTACGCCTGATAGGTCTTTACGTTATGCGAGGGACCCCGTGATAAGGAGAATATGAGTTGTTCATCTTCCGTAGATGGCGGTTTCCTCTTTGCTAGATCCATTTGATTTTGCTTGAACCAACGCGTGAAGCTGGCGTTGTGCTCTCTGGTTACGTCTCCCTTCTTCCTCGGCCGGCCCAGTTTGATGTAATGTTGCTCGAGTAAGCATTTGTGCTGTTCCACCCAAGTTTCGATCAGCTGTAAGTGTTGTAGCGCGACCCGGTGAGCCCTTTCGAAGTCGTCCTTTCGACCCTGCATGCTGACAAAGATTGAGCTGGCGCCCTCTCGGTGACCATATCCATTGAGCCTGTCGAAGTGTTTCCTCGTGGGCAGACCTGCATCCTGGTTCTCGTTGCTTAGATAATTCTGGCAGAAGGAGATGCACTCGTAGGTTAGAAAGCCCTTGGTCATGCTTGCGTCTGGACGGGCCCTGTTGCGAACGTATCCTTTCAAGACACCGTTCATCCTTTCGAACGGCATCATGTAGTGCATGAACGTTGGCCCTAGCTGCCTGATGTCATCAACGACATGGAGAAGGAGATGCACGCATATATCAAAGAATGCTGGCGGGAAGTAAATCTCGAGCTCGCATAGTACCAGCTCGATCTCTTCTTGTAGCCTGTCGAGCTGCTTCACCCCGATCGACTTCCTGTTGATGACGTCGACAAAGTTGCAAAGGGCAAGCAGCGTATCACGGACGTGCTCGTCCATTATCCCTCGAATCGCAACGGGAAGTATCTGCGTCAACAACACGTGACAGTCGTGAGACTTCATCCCGCTAAACCTCTTCTTCTTTCCGTCCAGATATCTGCTTATCTGTCCCGCGTAACCATTCGGAAATTTGACTCCTAGAAGACACCTGTAGAATTGCTCGAGCTCCTCCGGACTCATAGTGAAGCACGTAGCGGGAAGCACCACAGTGTTCTTCTTTACCCTTTTGCCGCGACCTTGAGTCCCTTTCGTCTGATCATCATCATCATCGTCATCGCTATCGGGGGCCTGAAGATCTTTCCTGACACCAAGCCATTTCAGATCGTATCTTGCTTTCGTCCCATCCTTGGTCTTTTCTGGCATGTTGGAAAGAGTGCCAAGCAGACTCTCGGCGACATTCTTCGTAATGTGCATCATATCGAGGCTATGTGGCGTCTTGAGGAACTTCCAGTAGGGCAAGTTGTGGAAAACAGCCCTCGCTTTCCATACACCCAGCAGCGGATCTACCTTCGGTCGTTTCTTTCCCGGCGCAGGGCACTCCTCCCAATTATTCAACAGCTCGTCGATTTTTGTGCCGCTCCTCGGGATCGGGGGTCCTTCGGGCTCGTCCTTACCATTAAACAGGTCACCGCGTTTCCTCCACGGGTGATCCATGCGAAGCCACCTTCGAGCCCCTGGGTACACGGTTTTCGAAGACCCGGGATTCCTTGGTAGCTGGAGATGCGGGGTCTTATCCATGCACCTGACACATGCGCAGAATCCGTGGCCTACCTGGGCCGATACATATGAGCAACCAGGATAGTCCTGCACCGTCGTGAGCAGCGCGGCTCTCATTGGGAAATAATCTCCAGTGTAGGCATCCCACGTACGGGCTGGGGTCGCCCACAACGTGGCTAACTCCTCTTCCAACAGCGCGAGATACGTATGTATGTGGACACCTGCTTGATTCGGCCCCTGAATGAGAAGACTCATGTGAATATACCTTTGCTTCGTGCACAACCACGGGGGAAGGTTGTAAGGCCATACAAACACGGGCCATGTGCTATGCGTGCTACTCTGGTTGCCGAATGGATTGAGTCCATCGGTGCTCATACCGAGCCTGACGTTCCTTGCGTCGCCTCCGAAATTTCCGACGGCGTCCAACTCTTGCCACTGGCCAGCGTCTGAAGGGTGTGTAAGGATCCTGCCCTTCTCCGGATCTTCTTCAGGCTTCTCCCTTTCCGCGTGCCATTGCATGAGCTTTGCTTCCTTAGGGTCCACGAAGTACCGCTGCAGACGGGGAGTGATAGGAAAGTACCATACCACTTTGTGAGGACCTTTCTTCCCACAGCTCTTGTATCGTCCTTGGCCGCACACCGGACATGTGGTTCTGTCCTCGTACTCGCCCCGATAAATTGCGCAATCATTGATGCAGGCGTGGTATTTAACGTGCGGTAGGTCAAGAGGGCACATGACTTTCTTGGCCTCCTCGATACTAGTTGGCAATGTGTTCCCCTCGGGAAGACGCTCGTGGAAGAATTTCATGTTCTTGTTGAAGCTCACGTCGGTCCATTTGTTTCCCGACTTCATCTTCAGAGCATCAAGCGTTACTTGCAAGCGCGTATCCTGTGGCCGGCACCCTGGATACAACGGAGTCTTCCCGTCTATCTCCATTTGCGCCAGCTTGGCTTTCTCTCTAACGGTCCTCGCCTCCTTGAGGAGCAGTTCTTGAACATGAGACTCCATCAAGGCCGACATTAGCGAGCTCTGCGGCGTGTTCGCGTCTTCTCCACCACCATATACTCCTTCATCATGACCATGTCCGTCGGCATCTCCTTCGTCACGATCATCTTGCCCGCCCTCGTCTTCAGGCGCAACATTTGTTGTCGGCGCAACATTTGCTGTCGGCGCTTCATTGAAGCCTTCCATGAAACCGCGCCTGAGCAGGTGTTCCTCCAAGTGTCCGGAATCAGGGTCGATCCATCTCACAAATTTGCAACTTCTACACGGACATCGTATGTGGCGCTTGTTGCACCGAATCATTTCCGCCTTCGCTTCTTCCTTGTAGTTGTTGATTCGACTGGAGCTCATCTTCATGACCATGGTCGCCTACGCGGTATACATATAGAGTATGTGTTATTAAGTCGGAAATGTTCGACGAAAAAATTCGGCATGACTTCCCCTAGAAGTAGGACATATGTGGTGCAAAAATTTACCGAAATGGAAATGAATCAACATTTCGGCAAACATCCATGCACCACGTCGGCGCAACACAACAACAAAAGGCAACAACATGCACAACACACACAAGCTTCATGTACACACATATTCATCCAACAATACTCACCTAGTAGATCTAGATCCGTTGTCGAGACGTGACCGTGATCGATGAGAGAGAGTGTGTGGTGATGGAGAGAAAATAGTGGACAAAAAGAGAGGAGGAGAATATATATGGAGGCTCTCCCCAAGCCCTCACCAATTATATGTCAAACAAATTAGGTTTAACAACAAATAATGGATAATAGGATGGTCAAAATGCCATGGGAGAGAGGAGGAGCTCGAGCTAGATGCATGGGGGGAGAATGAAGAAGGTCACATGGGGAAAGTGGGTGTTGCCACCTTTTTGTGGATCTGGGCGATATTCTGTGGCGCACCACCCACTGTGCGCCACAGAATGTTCACTTTCTGTGGCGCATGGTTTCTGGTGCGCCACAGAAAGATAACATTATGTGGCGCATGGCTACGGGTGCGCCACAGAATGTTTGTTTTCTGTGGCGCACCAGACACGCTGCGCCACAGAAATTGTTCAGATGGACCTAGCTCCAATGATTGCACGTGGGACCCACAGGATATCTGTGGCGCATGGGTACACATGCGCCACAGAAGTCTGACTTTCTGTGGCGCATGGGTATCCATGCGCCACAGAAAACCTACTTTCTGTGGCGCATTGTCTCCATATGCGCCACAGAAAGTCCAAATATTTAGTGGCGCACCACCTTCCATGCGCCACAGAAATATTTCTGTGGCGCACAAATTAAGGGTGCGCCACAGAATGTCAACCTACCTATAACCCTTTTCCTACTAGTGTGGGCTCCAGCACCGTCGTCTTCAACCGGCGCCTCTTCTCGGGCTTCAGGGGCCGGGGAAGATCGCCCGGCCGCCGTGGGGACCACCGCCGCCGAGCCCGCTGCGACCTCAGAAGAAGCCGCCGCCCCCTCAACATCTGCGTTAGGCGGGGGCGGCGGGGGGACATTTTCCTCCATCGTGGCGCGGTGCCTTGGGGCGGCGGAGTAATATTCTCCCCCATCTCAACGTCGGCGCCTCCCTTCGCCGGCGAGCCGCTCCCCGTTTTCTCCGCGGCGACCTCCTCTTGCCGCTCTGGTGGAGTGACGGGACGTGGTGGTGTTGGTGTCCGCACCACCGCCTCCTCCTCGGGGCGCGCCTCCGCGGTAGAAGACGAAGTAGCTGCTCCGGCCAGAGGTGTAACCACCGCATGCCTTACGGTTTCCTCCGCCACAGGCTTCGTAGCCTCCTCCGCCACCGGCTCCGAGGCCTCGGTCACTACGGGCATAGCAACTTCTTCAGCCGAGGGTTCCACAGGCTCCTCGACGGTTGCCGAGGCCAGTCCCTGGACCTCCGCGACCTTGCGGAGCCTCCGGCGTTTCGCCGTCACCAGATCCCTAACAAACAAACAATGAAGGCCATCAAGAGGAGAACAAGAAAACTCTCGAAAGGTGCGAAAACAGGGGCCAACGCTTACCCAGATGACTTGGCGCGTGAGTCGACCCACATCGTAGTGGACGACCGCCACGACCTCGACGAAGCAGCTCCAGAGCCGGGCCCCTCAGGAGCAGTCTCAGCTTTCCTCTTGAGAGGGGTGCCCACTGGGCTCTTGGCGGCCCTGTCGTGAAAAGCCTTGGAGCGGGGATCGCAGCGTCCCGCTACGGCCTCCTCATCGCTGTCTTCCTCCCCCTCCGCGACCTGGCGCGAAGGGGCCACAAGGAAATTCTCGTCCCCGCTGGACGAAATCTCCAGAACCTCTCCCTCCGGAGGAGCAGGTTTCGAAGAGCTCGCCTCCCCTGCGGAGGGATTCGCCCCTCCACAGGTGACGCCCAGATCGGCGTCAGATGCGGCGGGTGACTCCGAGGCCCAGTCCTCTTCCACCACGGGCGCCGCGTCCTCCTTCTTCTCCTCCCCAGCCAGGCCCTGAGGGGTGAACTCCGGCTTCAGCTCCAGGATCGCGAGGCGCTTCTTCGGGGTAATCTGATGGAGTGGCTTCGCGAGCTCACTGCGCGGCACAGGAACCTCCGGGGCGGTGAAGAGGATGCCCATTATGGAAGCTACGACGTCAGGGAGGTGGGAGTTGCAGTGCAGCCGCATTGCGTCCGCCGGGCCTGAATACATCCACATCGGCTTTGTGTGCTTCTGGAGAGGAGCGATACGGCGCCTCACGAAGTCTTCAGCAACCATCTGCCCCGTGAGGCCAGCGTCGCGGACGAGCTTCATGCGTGCGACCAAGTCAGCAATCTTCGGGCTCTGAAGGGTTGCACTCGACCAATTCGAGTTCTTCAGTGGCGGCGCCTCAGGGACGTCGAAGAAGGAATTCTGCGTCTTGGCGTCCACGGGGAACCACCGCTGGCGAAAATCGTCCACCTTCTTCGTCACCCGTGTGACGGGTTTGTCGCCGTCCCAGGACATGGGGATGTAGATACCTCCCATCCCATCCGCGATGCGGAAGGACACACAACCAGACCGCTCGCCAGGCGCCGTGGAGCGGAGCGCATAGAAGCTCCGGAAGAAGGCCACGGAAGGCATCACCCCCAAATACGCCTCGCAAAGATATGCGAAGATGGCGAGGATCAAGATGGAGTTGGGGTGCAGATGCAGGAGTTGGATCTGATAGAAGGCCAGAACCTCCTCCAGGAAAGGAGAAAATGGCGGCACCAAACCAGCGAAAATGGTCGGGAAGAAGATGGGATACAGCCCCGCCGCGAGCTTGCCGAATCGCGCCGCCTTGAGAACGGTGGCACCGTGCTCATTGTTCTTGCCTGCGGCCATCAGCCGGATCTTGTCCAGCGCCTCCGCCGTGTGGATGCGAGTCCCCACCAGCGCCGGCGCGAGCTCGTCCTCCTGCTGCGCCTCGGCCGGTACATTCGCCATTGCCGCCTTGCCCTTCTTGGGACCCATGGTCGAAGAGAGAACGGCGGCGGAGCTCGGTGAAGGAGGAGAAGCGTCGGAGACACATGAGCGCAGGCGTCAAGAGCAAGGAGACGGGCGCGCAAATGATGCAGTAACTGCTGCCTGAACCGGCGCTGCAGGCTTTATTCCCCTCAGAGCAGTTACCGAGACGTGGTGGGACCCCCCACTACGCCCATCATCTCCGAGGAGAACGTGTCATCGCGGCGTAACTGCCCTGCACGTGTCTCGGGCCGGCCGGACACTTTGGGCCCATGACGATTCGCCTGCGTCCATTGGACTACATCGTGCCCATCATGGGCCCAGGGGCTACTGTCGGCCCAGTGAAATCCAGGGTGTGCTGGGCCTGTCCTCTACGGCCCTCGACGCTTGATGGCGAATTTCCGCTAAGGACCAAGCCTACGGCCGGGAGCGCCTCGCGAGGCTCATTGCCTCGCGAGGGCATTTGAGGCAGCAGAGGCCTGCGGAGGCCATATCCACTGCTGCCCCCTCTTCAAGGAGATCTCCCCTGGGGAGAGGTCAACGCCGAATTCTCTACAGGGCATCCAAGCCCTCGTGGAGATCGCTGCGCTGCAAAGCAACCTCTGCAGAGTGCACATGGGCTCTGCAGCGGCCGCAGAGTGACGCGCGCCCCTGCGCGCGGTGACGACGACGCCGCAGTTGCCATTTTAGTGATTAAAGGGGTCAATAAAGCTGTGCCACCCGCTCCGGACTACAAGGATTTCCTCTTTGGTGATAAGGGGACCGGCTGGCGCTACGCTCCAAGGCCAACGTCACCGTGGGCACCCCCACGTTCCTCTGCGGCCCCAGCTGGGCGTCCTGCATGGACGGTGGGTACTCTGCTACAGGAGTCAGCTTTACGCTCATGGACCGCGTCCATGGACAACCGGGCTGCGATGCACCGCGCTCCACCTTCTGCGCCACGTGACAGCCCTACCACAGTGCGAGTGCAAGGAGGGAGCACGGGGCGCCTATAAAAGGAGGACAAGGTGCATCGTAGCAAAGGATCGCATTCCCATTCCAGCATAGCCACTTACGCGCAAGGAAGAAGAAGACCATAGCTTCCCTTCCTTGTGTACTCCATTGCCAAAAGAGAGCCCTCGGCAAGCTCATTGTACTGTAACCTCTACAAGCAGTGCAATACAGACAAGCAGGAGTAGCGGTGTTACCTCCACACGAGGGCCGTGAGCCTGGGTACGGGCTGGTGTTCATCTCTGTCGTGATGTCCCTCCACTTGCTCGACGAGCACCGTCGCCGTGCAGGTTGAGGGTTGTTTGACCAACGTGTTCAGCCACTTACACGAACTCTCTTCGTGAGCTTGACTACCCCTGTTTCGTGGGAGTCATTCTCCGACAGACTGGATCACCAACTCCTCCTTGATGCACGGGATGGTGTTCATCTTCTGGGTGAAGCGCTAGATGAACTTGCGGAGAGTTTCACCCGGCAACTGCTTGAAGTCGTGGAGATCACTGGGAGCCCCCGGGCGCTCGTACCCGCCTTGGAAAGCCCCCAGAAACTGCTCCTTCAGTGCCCGCTAGGAACGGATGGAGCAGTTGGGAAGGTTGAGAAGCCAAGTCTGGGCATCTCCCTTCAGGGCCAACGGGAACCAGTTGGCCATCATGACCTCGTCGGCCCCGGCAACCATCGCAGCAAGAGAGTAGATCTGCAGAAAGTCCCGGGGGTTCGTGGTGCCGTCGTAGCGGAGAACGTCGATCTTGAATTTCTTGGGCCAGTTGAAGTGGCGGAACTCGGGAGAGAGGGCGAGGCAGCCTTCGGTGAGGTCGATGCCCCGATCTTCCCGGCGGTGACGTTCTCGGCGACGCTCGATGCGGGTGCGCATATCCTCGTTCTGACGGCTGTTGAGCTCGTCACGAAGATCTGGGTTGCGCGAGGTAGACGACCCGATGGAGATGGCCTCGCCGTGATTGCGGTTTAGTCGATCAGCCATTGGTGGCGCGGTGCGAGGAGGTGCCGTCTAGGCTTGACGTTCACGACGAGGCTGGCCTCGCGGATCACGTGTTTTGTCTTGTGCTGCTCTGGGGTTGTCGACGGTGGGCGCTTGAGTGGGTTTGACCCACGGACCACCATCGGCGAAGTCGAGGAGCCTCTCGACGCGAGTCCTCCATTCTTGGTAGACCTTGGGGTCGCCGCTGCTTGGAGGGAACTGCATCAGTGCCTTGGCAGCGACTAGAGCATCATGGCGAGCTTGCACGTCCGAAGGCGAGTGCGCGGAGGTCTTGCTCTTGGATGCTCGTGGATCCCCGCTGGGGCGAACGCCGTGGTTCCCTCCTCCAGCGGTGGGCTCCTTGCCGGTGCCGTTGCAGACGCTCTTCTCCCCTGAGCGAGGAGGAGGCATGGTGGTGCCCTTTGGAGCCGCCGCTCCGCCAGGGCCGTTGTCCTTGTCACGACCGTCCACTTCGTCCGGCGCCACCCTCTCCATGGGAGGCGGGGACGGAGAGGCGCTCCGCCGTGCGCCAGCAGCACGACGTTCAGTTGAAGCTTGGGTGCGTGAGGGAGAGACCGGCTTGGACGCCGCAGGATCTCCCTTCTTCCTTGGAGGCATGTGTCGCAACAGTGGAACATGGGGTTCCCCTAGTACTGCCAAAGTGGGTCCACCCCATGTGGGCCCAACATGAAGATGGACAAGACCAAGACTCAAGTCAAGCTGGCGGGTTCACGCATGGCCTACGACGACTAAGGGCTCCGGTCCTGGGGACCTTCCGGGTCCCCGAATCAAGCGAGAAGGCCAGGAAGGACCCGAGAGCCCGAGTTCCCCGCAGGAGGTCAGGCTCCCTCTCGGGTTCTTCCTACGTCCCTGTGGATAAGCACTCCACCTCACCACGGAAGACTTGGGAAGCAAGGCGAAGGCAGCGCGGGAAGCACGTCCCGTGGTGGTGTCAGCTCCTGTCCACCCCAAGGCGGACGCTCCCACCTAACCCAGAGGAGACGCTAGGCTGAGGAGAGGCGACGTCTCCCCCTAAACCAGATGAGGAGGGTCCTTCACCCCGAAGGTCCCTCATGCCCCTCACGTGACCCTGTGGCAACCCCTTAGCCTATAAAAGGAGGACCAAGGCACGGGAGGAGAAAAAGGTAAGATAGAGCAAGGACGAACACAAGCTAGAACCAGAGCAAGACTAGACTAGGGCTGCGGAGGTAGAGAGGAAGGTGATCTCCTCCGGGTCAGGATCTGTCCTTCTTCTACTCGAGCCAAAACCCTTCCGGGTACCCTGTCCGGGAGGTTCCCTTGTAAGCCACACTATGAAGAACTCATCAATCCAGACATGCAGGAGTAGGGCTTTTAGCCTCCGGGCGGCCTGATCCTGGATAGCTCCTTGTGTCCCTTTGGTTGCATGCTTTGATCGTGGAGAGGAGAGCTTGATCTAGACTCCGCCCAAGAAGACGATTCTCAGCCTCCTTCGCGCCCCGTGCCGAACCTAAAAGGGGGTATCCTATACTCCCGGTGTCCGTGCAACGAGACACGACATCTGGCGCGCCAGGTAGGGGGCGCAAGCGCTGGACTCGCCTACATCAGCCGCGACGGCAAGCTCTTCGTCGGCCACGTCGGAGTCTACATCAGGCTCCTCTTCTTCGGAAACAAGCTCGTCGTCAAGTTCTTCTTATGGTTCGCGGTCTACGACAAGATCGCCAAGATCTGCCTCGAGCACCTCGTCCGCGGTCGGACCCGCTCCAGGAACAGCCGTCTCTTCGGGACAAGGCAAGCAGCTGCCTCAGTCACAAGCAAAAGTCATGTCGGGAGCTCGGGAGGTCTTTGGAGAGCAAGCGTAAGGCATGGATCAGTGCAAAGGCTGGGCGTGGCCCGGGCGCTTCTCTCCTTTCTCCCAGATCAGTGCAAGAGTGATCCCCGTGCGAAGGCATGGATCAACAGCTTGGAAAACCTGCTGGACTATGCTCTCCAATGCCATGCTCCCACGAGTCCTGCCCCGACCATCGACCACGGCGCTGCCGTCCCCGAGCCACTACCTCCGGCGGAGTAACAGCCTGAGGACCCCCATGGCAAGCAGCCCATGGAACTTCCTGAAGAAGGTGCTGGTCAGAGCTCCAACCCCAGGCGTCGTTCGCGGGAGGACATGGAAGGCCAGGCCAGCCAGCACCTCAAGACCTGCTGCACGCCGTACCCTGCAACCGTCTCCGACCTCTATCACCTGGAGCAAGAAGCTGAGGAGACGTTGCGACACTACATCTGGAGGTTCCGGGGCGTCGTCGACCGCATTATCCCGAAGTACCACTGTGAGGCTTCCGTCATCGCCGCGTTCCAAGTCAATGTCCGCAACCCCAAGATGCGTGAAAAGATAAGTATCCGCGTTGTGGATACCCTGGAGAACTTGTGGGACATAGCCGACCGATGCGCCAGGTTGGAAGAAGCTGCTAACCTTCCTCCACGCAAGAGTCGCTGAAGCAATCCGTGTTGTGTACCCGGAAGAGCCATGTTGCCACAAGATGTACCCTGAAGTGGCCTGTTGTCGTTCAGAAACTTCCATAATGAATAAAAGATAAGTTACCCTCAAACCTGTTTATGCAGTCCGTGCTATCTACTTCTCGGGAAACAGAACATGTGCGGAACTAGAAAGGCAATGCTCGACCGTCGTGCAAGCACTCATGGGGTATCGACTCTCCCGGGGGTAAAAAGCGGTGCGCAGACCTGATACACCCCGGGGACGTGCGTGCCAACAGAGTGAGCGGCTTTTTGGGTATCGGTAGGGCTCGCGAGCGCATGCCTGACCTGTCAGGGCCTCGCGGGTAAGCTTACATCCCATGAAGTTCCTCAAGGACGTGGAGAAAAGTAAAAACATGCTAAAGACAAATAAAAGCCACCCGAGAACTAGAGTAGCATAGCAAGTTCTAGCCTATTACAAGCAAGTTTTAATATGCTGGTACATGAGATCTGACGCAAAGTTTATTCGGGGGCACGAAGTGCCCAAACATGGTGCAGGACAACTAGAGTGGCGGGAACTTCCTCATGGTGAGTGCAGTCGCGGGAGCTGACACCGCCTGGAGAGAAGCCTCAGAAGGAGACGAGGCCAAGAAGTCCGGCAAGGCCACGCCCGGATTGGCCTCTCTGAAGGACACCATCACCAAGGCCGCCGTCGCCTTGCTCGTCTCATGCTTATCATTCACAAGCCGGGTGACCATCTTGTTCTTGAAAGACCGGAGATCAGCGACTACTTCTCTGATGAATCTCGCGACGAGGGGCAGACTCTGGCGCTTTGGCTCCAACACCGGGGCTTCAGTGGGCAGACTCAGCCGCTTCACTCGCGTCGTCGCCAAGTCGCAGGCGGCCTCAACCTCGGCAAAACCCTCCTGGTTAAGACGGCGAAGCTCGGACAGCTCAGAGGATGCCTGGGAGTTGGCCTGGATCAGCTTCTGATGGCCTTCCTTCAGTACTGCAAGCTCATTACCTTGCGCCTCCAAGGATTCTTTCAGCTCAGACATCTTCTGGCCGTCATTCTTGGCCTGCTGCTGCAAAGCTTTGACGGACTCCTGCTCCTGATGGAGGGCATTCTTGACGTCTTCAATGGTTTGGACGGCCTCCTGCTCTTTGGACCTCCAGAGTTGGATGTCCTGATCCTTGACCTCGAGCTCTTCACGATGGAGATCCTCTGCCTCCCTTAGGCGCTTCTCGGTCTGCTGCTCCTGCTGGAGTTTCTGGAGCTCCAAGGTCTTCTCCTTCTCAGCCAGCTATGTCTCCCGGGATGCTAGCTGCCGCTCTTTCGCCAAGAGGACCTTGCCTTGGCGTTCACTTTCGGCCTTCCGGTTTGCATCTTTCTTCTCGAGAGCCGGGAGCAAGGTGGTGATCTGGGTTGCCAAGCGGTTCATCTTGTCCATCTGTCACATCCCAAATTTGGAAACTAAGAAAACTTAGTTTTTACAAGACCAAAATTCAGAACCAACAAAAACTTTTTGAAATATTTTACTGATGATTGTGTTTTCCATCCCATGTCTATGTTGAACCTAGTGTGACTTGTTGTTTAAGTTGTTTGACTAGTAAATATAAGACCCAACCAATGTAAAAATATATTTAACTTGGTGATCATGTCATGACAAGAAAAATATTCCATGTATCTATTCCATTCTTATTTTAGCCAACTCCATTTCAATGATACTTGGTTTATCAGCAACCAAAACTAATACCAGTATTTGAGAAAGTAAAAGTATTTCCAAAATTGTGTGTTTCCAAAATTATGGGGATCTATATGCTATCTCCTATCTATCTTTTAAACTTGATATTTTGCATTTGTATGCAACTCCCATTTTATAAGCTTTGGTTATCATTACATTTTAAAAGGAACACAAGTGGGAAATATATTACCCCACATATTTTGTCTTGCCCAAAACCCTTTTCAAAAATACAAAGGTGGAGTTGAGATAGTTTTAAACATCATCTTGTCATAATTAAGTGTGATCATTTTTATAAGATAGTATTGCTAATTATGTAAATGGTGGTGTGATTAATCCTTGTTGTTTGAATTGTGTGGACTTGGTTGTGGTGTTGATCTTGTTGTGATTGTTTGCTTGTTGGACTTATGGTTGTATTGATTATTAATTCTTGTTTTATTGTTTGCTTGGGTGAATAATTATACCTATATACTTGAGTGTTAAGTTGGAAACCCACTGGTCACAAATTTGGAATGTGACTTAAATTTAAAGCAAACTCCTCAAATTATTCAACAAATGGAAATTAAGATCATGAGTTGAAGAAATGATCTTAATAAATTATTTTTCCTACTTAACTATCTATTTCCTTCAAACAAATATTTTCTCTATGAAGATAAAAACTATTTGAAGTTAATATATTTGTCAAGGAAGTTCCAAGAGTTCAAAATTAATATTTTAAACTTGCTTTAAAAATTCTAAAGGATTATAAAATAGTATTTAAGAAAAATGCCTTATTTAAACCCTATGAACAAAATTTGTTCAAAACATTTTATTTTGACTTCCCAATTTTTGTGGAGCTTCTACATGTATATGGGAGGCTACATGAATTTTCTCAAATTTTTATAAAATGTTTAAGTACCCCAAATAAATTCCCTAAAGGCTACTGGTTTTTAAAAAGGAAACAAAAGAAAACAGACAGGGACTTGTTTGTGATGGAAAAACATGTGCCAGGGGGTTTTCTGCAATTCTGCCGTCTTCTCTGTAGCAGCCCGTGGCCGACGACGCCGTGTCGTCCACCCGTGCGCCGCTCGCCGCCAGGCCCCCCCCCCTCTCGTTCCCCTGCCGTGTCGAAGAAGGATAAGAGGCCCCCCCCGAAGCCGCTCTGCTCTCCCCCTCACTCACTCATCTCCCCTGCTCTCTCCCTCTCCCTCTGTTTCTTCCTGACCGAACCCTAGCTCGGGCTGCCGTCGCACATCGCCATCAATTGCAACCTCCCCGAGCAGATCGAAGCGTGCAGCCGTCTCCGCCTCGTCGTCCTCTGCATCCTCGTCCAAGGAATCATCGCGGGAAGCTGCAAATCGATCGGAGCATCGCCGTCTTCTTCACCTCCGGCCGCCGAACGTCGAGCAAGCTCGTGAGCGATTGCGTCCACCATTTTTCGCCATTCTTGCCTCCCTAGAATCCCCTCGTCGCGAGCTAGCTAATGGACACCACCCCTTCGTCTCAGGTTCATCGGAGCGCCGTCGCCGTCCTCGCCGTGCTCCTGCTCGCCTCCTCGCGCCGCGGTGCGTGTCGAGGAGGAAGAAGAGGCCCCATACCTCTTCGTTCGCGCGTGGGCCGTTGCTGGGCCACGATCTGCGCCGCCCGGCCGGATCTGGGCCAGATCGAGCCCAGTGACTTTTTTTTCCAGTAGATCGATTATATGTTTGTTTTCCTGTTAATTTTTATAGTGTAGCTTTAATTAATTTGTGGTAAATCTATGATAGATAATTGAGTGGTTCAAATTTTGTAGCATTCATATGTGTTTTCTTAACCATGTGGCACTGGCCATTTTCCAAAATGTGTAGTTATGTGTGTGCTAGATTTAATCTCATAAAAAGTATGTTTTGCACTAAATATTTAATATCTAGAGCTTTACAAATCCAAATATTGCAAACTAAAATTCTCTGGATAGGTTGAGATGCTACCTTTCCAGATCTGTTGGCCTTGCTTGCAAAGGAAGCCTAAAACAAAAGTTCTATGCATTCTTGTAAACACACCAGTGGCACTTTGGTGATTTTTGTAGATTTTTGTGAGATGAATTTTGGAGTGAATCCAATTGGCTTGTCTTCTATATGTATAGGAGAACATCTCCCTAAATTGGTTTGAATTTAGGAGTCATTGATTGACTGTGGTGCTAATTATAAAGTTTAGGCCTTTTCTGCCTATTTCTATTAGGGCTTTATTAATTGTTGTGTTATAACTTTATTGTTATAGATGTGTTTCCTAGCATGTGTAGGGTGGTAATCCACTGTTATGAGGTGTCTCCTTAATCTTGCTAGCATGTTATGAGAGCTATTTGTGAATCATGTGTTGTTAGGGTTTTATTCCCTATATAACTTTTCCTCTAGTAATTAAGAATTGCTATGCTTATTTATTTTAATGTGGGAATAATGTGTGTGATTAAAAGGTATGCCTTGCTTGTTAATGATTGTTGTGGTACTGTGCTTGCATGTTATTGTTGTTTATCATGCTATAATATGTTAGTACTGTTAGTGACATGTGTTAGGCTTAATTGAGTTAGACATGTGTTGTTTAGTGGTGATTGAAGCAACCAACAAGTAGTTAATTATGCTTGTGTTGCTTGATATTTTGAATTAGCGAGATAATCTTTTTAACTAAGTTTGGCCTACTGGTTGCTTAGATTTGCTAATAGTGCATAGCCTTGCTTGTTAGTAGAAACTATTTGGTAACTTAACTTTTGTCTGAAGTATTTCCTGATTAGGAAAAATGGTTGTTAATTACCTCTAGTTGAGGATGTCCTTGTGCCCTCTTGTTTTGGCATGTGTATGGTGTTATACTCCTGATTAGTATAATGCCCATGTAAATGTAGATCTTAGTTTGTTGCTTGATTAAAATAGTGCTATGTTGTGGTTTGTTCCTTGTTTGTATGCCACTTGTGGTTTGGTTTGCTTATTGCGTGTTGTTTTATTTTCATGTTGCGACGCTAGAGATAAACGCTACCGGGGTGGTATTTGGAAAGGATTTATCAGAGAAGGATGAGAGTTTATTTCTTTGATCAACGAGGAGAAGTCCAGGAACATCATGCTGAAATCAGGCAAGCTATTCTCTAAGCTTGCATTTATATACATCTATTTTGGTTCACGTGTTTTACTTACAAAGAGCATAAGTGATTTATGTGGTGTTTGCCACTAAAGCTATGATTTTGAAAACCCTTTTTCCAAATTACAAGTATATTATTTTGACACCTTATATGGAGATATTAGCTGGAATTTATTTTTCAAACTATAGGATGGGAAAAATATTGTTTACTCAAAACTCCTTTGAAAATACTCGTGAGGTTGTGGAATACCGAGATGTCGGTGTGGAAATGGAGAAATGGTGAATGGTGATGTTTATGAAAAATGCACAGTGTGTCCCTGTACTTACGTCAACCAGCCGATAATCTGTGCGACCACATTTACCCACATATGGGAAAGGGCGTAGTCATATAGTTTGCTCGTGTTAGTACTGGATGCCTCAACAACGGGGATGACCCCGTTCCATGAGGGGATGGTCTGAGGACCTACCCCCTGACCTGGGTCCTCTTAAGAGAAGTCTGCCAACAGGGTTGGTATGAGTGTATTGGAGAAAGAGGATTGAAGGTTCCACCATAAATTGCCGGGCAGAACTACGAGTCCTCACACTTAGATTCCGACGGGCTGGGTTAAGTGTTGATGGAAAGTTTCGTAGCGGTAGGGTCCTATACTAGCATGAGCAAAGGACAGGCTATGGTCGGTGACTCAACTTCGCATACACCTTGTATGGCGGGACGTGGCTGACACGATGAGTTGCCGGATGGATGTGGGGAAAGCGTGCTACCTCTGCAGAGGGTAAAACTATTCGAATAGTCGAGTCCTCGGATATGGACAGTTGGGAGGCCCTACTTTGACCATGTGCAAGTTTTGCAAAAGTTTTGAGATTTGAAAATAAAATGGAGATGTGTTGGATCTGCAACTATACCGACGGGCTGGTATGAGGTTGCTGGAGAATGAATTGGCCACGAAGGGCTATGGTTGGAAAAGGAGGAGTTTGGGGAAAATAAAACCTGGTAATGATTTTTGGAGAAAAAGTTTATAAAAGAGACTTCTTACCTTTTTCAACAAAGATGTATTTACGGGGAAAAGTTTTAAAGGAGACTTCTTACAAAAACAGATTTATGGGAAAGATTCTAAAAGCCTTACTTTCTTTTTCAATAAAGATATAGAGATTTCAAAACAAAGTTTTATTAAACAAAAGTCTATCCTTCTCTTTTCAACAAGGATATAGAGTTTTCAAAGCAGAAAAAGTTTTATTTAAACAATAAAAAGAGTAGTGCATGCTCATTTCGGGGGTAGTTTGCGAGTACATTCAAATGTACTCATATTGGTTTCGTCCCTGGCTATTGTCTTAGCCAGATTTTGAAGAAGAACTGTTCGAAGAAGAAGACTTCAATAACGTCAATGCGAACTAGGGCGCTTCCCAGTCAGCTGCCTGTAGGGTTGGCAAGTGACTTGGGCTCCACGTTGAATTGGTGATTTCCGCTGCAAGTACCTGTTGAAGTTATGACTTCAATCAAGTAAGTAAATCTATTCGGTATTTAAGGGTGTTCTGTGATACCAATTCGAGTTATGTGCAACAACAGACTGATCATGGGATTGTTGCAGGAAACATAACGAGTATCTCGGATAGTTAATCCGGGGTCCTCACAGACTTGGTATCAGAGCCATCCTGACTGTAACAGACCATAGTTAGCATGGACGTTAGTTAGGAAAGAAATATTTTGTTAAAAATATATTGTTACCAAAAACATAATTTTTATCTAAGGAAGTCCAAAAATAACTTCCACTCTTCTCACCTTCTCAAATATTTCCGATTCTCAGCCCTCTATTTTAAGATTTTCTAAGGATTTCTCTACTCCCTCTTACCTGTTCAAAATACTTGACGATGAACCCAAGTGAGACCTAATTAGCTAGCACCTACAAGCAGGAGCTTCCATCACAAGAACTCAACATTCCACATCGAGGTGATTGATCTGTAAATACCAAGATTGTCGAAGTCAACCAAGCAAGAGACCTCCGAAGACCTCACTCAATATCAACAATTCCACTCAGTTATTACCTCGACAATCTCAAGTATTCCAGCTGAAGACTAAGGCGAAAACTATTTTTGGAAAGAAATATATTACTACCTAAATTATTTGTATCTAAGGAAGCCTAAGTATAACTTCCATTCTTTTCACCTTCTCGAATCATTCTAAACCTTGTCTCTTGTTTAGAGGTTTATCAAAATTTTCCTTCTGTTGTCTTACCTCAATTCAAACTTACATACTTGACGATATTCCAAACCAGACCCATAGGATCGATAGGATAAGCTCGTTTTACTTGAGCAATCCCCACCTTCCACGGTATTGAACGTCTGTTGGTGCTAAAAGAGCCTTGATTAATCTTTGCTTGTATGTGGCATTTATGTGTGTTGTTTCCTTGTGTGTTTCACAAAATCCGCCTTGTCGGGAACCCAAAGTAACCACACTTTTATCTGTTGCTTTTATTTTGACTGTTAGCAACAAAACCTTTTTGCCTTGTTGGCCATAGATGTAATTTTTGTATCCTTTCAAAAGTCCGACTTAGAAAACCCTTCAGAAAATTTTCTCTTTGTAAGAGGAGCAAGGTATGGAATACTCGCTACCCCAAGACTCTGTGACCTTCTGCAAGACTGATAGCGGTCTCCATTCGTCATTTTGTACAACCACATCAAGCCATCGAGAAAGATGAAGATTCAAGACCCGACGGTAGATGACACTGGTCATATCCCGTCGGACTAACAAAACAATATGAAAAACTAACATAACTAACATAATTTATCTAACTTTAAATCTCTCATATAACCAAATTTTGCAAAGATACTAACTGTTTTTTTTTCTAGACTAGTTGATGAGATCAAACTTTGGTGGATAAGGTTGGTAATATCAAAAATTTGGGGTTTAGAATAAAAGTGAAAGCTTGGAGTGGATCGATAAATCAATTGGGTTTGGACAGATGATATATTTAATTAATACTCTGGGGCTAACCAGTTGTGGTCCCCAACCATTGGTGGTTATCTGGAGCTAGAAGACGTGACCCTTGATTTAAGGTTTACAAGTAAATGTGAAAGTTATTGGATTTTTAGGAAGCACTTGCTGATAAAACGATGTTTGGATTGGTTAGAAGCAAGTAAATTAAGAAGAATACTCCGGTGTTGGAATGTTTAGGGTGATTCTTAGTGCAAGTGACCTTTGTACTAAATTCTTATGGAATTATAGGAAGTGGTCAAAAATGAGTTAGCAAATGAATAGATCGTTGTATGCAAGAAATAATTGGTGGAGGATAAGTGAATGTATATCGGATTCTAGGAATCAATGTGACTTGGTCTAGTACCAAGACATTTTAGGCGACAGTAGTTTTCAGAGCTTGTCACGCTCTGTTTGGATTATTCTTAGAAAGATCTTTTATCTTGGATTAATAGATCAAGGCCCAAAAGTGTTGAGATAAAATTTGAATTTGGTTAGAAAGTGGGGCAATTTTTGATGAGATGATCACATGATTGTTGGATGCTTTATTTAGCTTTGATGATATGATCGTGGGAAAATGGCAACCTGAAGGAGTCAGATAGTTTGAGATATGCCTATCTAAGGAATTAATCAATCAAGAAATAATTGGTGAACCACTACGATTTTGGTGATAGAATGTGATGGGAAGACTATGCCTAAAAGGTTTGATGGGTGTTTGATAGATTGAATTATACTATGATAAAGAGTTATGCCCGAAGAAGATGATGGTGGACTAATGACTTTAGCTTGGGCAAAAGCCATGATTCAGTAAACCAGTTGATAGTAGTGGCCTTACCAAAGATATTGGAGTGGTATTTTGAAGACTCGAGAATTAGGGGCCTATGTAAAGTTGGTTGTTTTGGATCTTAGGTACAATAAGTTTGATGTTCAAAATATAGCACCCAACTCCCTTGAAAACTAACTTAAGCCCCTCAACCAGAAGGTTTTCCCGGAAACCCTAACTATTCTGGTGCACTCTAACTTACTTGTGAAGACACCTGCAAAGCTTCCTGAAGACCCCGAACCAAAGAAGTCTTTCAGGATCAGCCTTTTTCCCGCCAAGCCGAAGGAAGAACAGCGTGAGGTAGATCTACCGGAAGTCACTAAGAAGAATCAAACGATGGGAGCACCTGCTATGGACGACACCAACCACCAAGCAAGCTGAGATTCAAATAGAAGTTTTTAATTATCCTTTTTCTAACTAGAAACCGGAGAGAGTCGAGTACATAGGCTTGACGCATCCTGAGAACAACGTGTCCCCACCTGCGACCCTCGTAAGGGGACAATATCAGGAAGTGATATCTGCACCGACCCAAACATCGAGGAATGACACCCAAGACAAAGATCGTCAAGCTACCTCGGAAGAATAATGTCCCCAATTCAACTCCAGCTGCAACCTTCGGGATGAACCTTCAAAACCCCTTTTTAAGGGGGAAGACCTGCAATAGGTATACAAGAACGTGGTAATAATTAGTTCCTTGCGCCTTAGCCTTGTAGTATCTGGAAACAGCCAACCTCGATTATCCATCAGCGTCGATCGTTAAGTCAACCCCATCCTCGAGGATCTGAACTCAGCACAGAAGATCATCGACAAAGAAAGCCTCGCAACATCAATTTGTCAAGATCTCACATGGCGACCTTACTAAAGAAGCAACGACCTCAGCAGTATAGCCAGCCCAAAACCCGTGCCCTCGTACTCCCCTGTTACCACCGGGCAAATCTCGAGGACGAGATTTATTTTTAAGGGGGGAAGAGCTGTCACATCCCAAATTTGGAAACTAAGAAAAACTTAGTTTTTACAAGACCAAAATTCAGAACCAACAAAAACTTTTTGAAATATTTTACTGATGATTGTGTTTTCCATCCCATGGCTATGTTGAACCTAGTGTGACTTGTTGTTTAAGTTGTTTGACTAGTAAATATAAGACCCAACCAATATAAAAATATATTTAACTTGGTGATCATGTCATGACAAGAAAAATATTCCATGTATCTTTTCCATTCTTATTTTAGCCAACTCCATTTCAATGATACTTGGTTTATCAGCAACCAAAACTAATACCAGTATTTGAGAAAGTGAAAGTATTTCCAAAATTGTGTGTTTCCAAAATTATGGGGATCTATATGCTATCTCCTATCTATCTTTTAAACTTGATATTTTGTATTTGTATGCAACTCCCATTTTATAAGCTTTGGTTATCATTACATTTTAAAAGGAACACAAGTGGGAAATATATTACCCCACATATTTTGTCTTGCCCAAAACCCTTTTCAAAAATACAAAGGTGGAGTTGAGATAGTTTTAAACATCATCTTGTCATAATTAAGTGTGATCATTTTTATAAGATAGTATTGCTAATTATGTAAATGGTGGTGTGATTAATCCTTGTGGTTTGAATTGTGTGGACTTGGTTGTGGAGTTGATCTTGTTGTGATTGTTTGCTTGTTGGACTTATGGTTGTATTGATTATTAATTCTTGTTTTATTGTTTGCTTGGGTGAATAATTATACCTATATACTTGAGTGTTAAGTTGGAAACCCACTGGTCACAAATTTGGAATGTGACTTAAATTTAAAGCAAACTCCTCAAATTATTCAACAAATGGAAATTAAGATCATGAGTTGAATAAATGATCTTAATAAATTATTTTTCCTACTTAACTATCTATTTCCTTCAAACAAATATTTTCTCTATGAAGATAAAAACTATTTGAAGTTAATATATTTGTCAAGGAAGTTCCAAGAGTTCAAAATTAATATTTTAAACTTGCTTTAAAAATTCTAAAGGATTATAAAATAGTATTTAAGAAAAATGCCTTATTTAAACCCTATGAACAAAAGTTGTTCAAAACATTTTATTTTGACTTCCCAATTTTTGTGGAGCTTCTACATGTATATGGGAGGCTACATGAATTTTCTCAAATTTTTATAAAATGTTTAAGTACCCCAAATAAATTCCCTAAAGGCTACTGGTTTTTAAAAAGGAAACAAAAGAAAACAGACAGTGACTTGTTTGTGATGGAAAAACATGTGCCAGGGGGTTTTCTGCAATTCTGCCGTCTTCTCTGTAGCAGCCCGTGGCCGACGACGCCGTGTCGTCCGCCCGTGCGCCGCTCGCCGCCAGGCCCCCCCCTCTCGTTCCCCTGCCGTGTCGAAGAAGGATAAGAGGTCCCCCCGAAGCCGCTCTGCTCTCCCCCTCACTCACTCATCTCCCCTGCTCTCTCCCTCTCCCTCTGTTTCTTCCTCGACCGAACCCTAGCTCGGGCTGGCGTCGCACATCGCCGTCGATTGCAACCTCCCCGAGCAGATCGAAGCGTGCAGCCGTCTCCGCCTCGTCGTCCTCTGCATCCTCGTCCAAGGAATCATCGCGGGAAGCTGCAAATCGATCGGAGCATCGCCGTCTTCTTCACCTCCGGCCGCCGAACGTCGAGCAAGCTCGTGAGCGATTGCGTCCACCATTTTTCGCCATTCTTGCCTCCCTGGAATCCCCTCGTCGCGAGCTAGCTAATGGACACCACCCCTTCGTCTCAGGTTCATCGGAGCGCCGTCGCCGTCCTCGCCGTGCTCCTGCTCGCCTCCTCGCGCCGCGGTGCGTGTCGAGGAAGAAGAAGAGGCCCCGTACCTCTTCGTTCGCACGTGGGCCGTTGCTGGGCCACGATCTGCGCCGCCCGGCCGGATCTGGGCCAGATCGAGCCCAGTGACTTTTTTTTCAGTAGATCGATTATATGTTTGTTTTCCTGTTAATTTTTACAGTGTAGCTTTAATTAATTTGTGGTAAATCTATGACAGATAATTGAGTTTTTCAAATTTTGTAGCATTCATATGTGTTTTCTTAACCATGTGGCACTAGCCATTTTCCAAAATGTGTAGTTATGTGTGTGCTAGATTTAATCTCATAAAAAGTATGTTTTGCACTAAATATTTAATATCTAGAGCTTTACAAATCCAAATATTGCAAACTAAAATTCTCTGGATAGGTTGAGATGCTACCTTTCCAGATCTGTTGGCCTTGCTTGCAAATGAAGCCTAAAACAAAAGTTCTATGCATTCTTGTAAACACACCAGTGGCACTTTGGTGATTTTTGTAGATTTTTGTGAGATGAATTTTGGAGTGAATCCAATTGGATTGTCTTCTATATGTATAGGAGAACATCTCCCTAAATTGGTTTGAATTTAGGAGTCATTGATTACTGTGGTGCTAATTATAAGGTTTAGGCCTTTTCTGCCTATTTCTATTAGGGCTTTATTAATTGTTGTGTTATAACTTTATTGTTATAGATGTGTTTCCTAGCATGTGTAGGGTGGTAATCCACTGTTATGAGGTGTCTCCTTAATCTTGCTAGCATGTTAGGAGAGCTATTTGTGAATCATGTGTTGTTAGGGTTTTATTCCCTATATAACTTTTCCTCTAGTAATTAAGAATTGCTATGCTTATTTATTTTAATGTGGGAATAATGTGTGTGATTAAAAGGTATGCCTTGCTTGTTAATGATTGTTGTGGTACTGTGCTTGCATGTTATTGTTGTTTATCATGCTATAATATGTTAGTACTGTTAGTGACATGTGTTAGGCTTAATTGAGTTAGACATGTGTTGTTTAGTGGTGATTGAAGCAACCAAGAAGTAGTTAATTATGCTTGTGTTGCTTGATATTTTGAATTAGCGAGATAATCTTTTTAACTAAGTTTGGCCTACTGGTTGCTTAGATTTGCTAATAGTGCATAGCCTTGCTTGTTAGTAGAAACTATTTGGTAACTTAACTTTTGTCTGAAGTATTTCCTGATTAGGAAAAATGGTTGTTAATTACCTCTAGTTGAGGATGTCCTTGTGCCCTCTTGTTTTGGCATGTGTATGGTGTTATACTCCTGATTAGTATAATGCCCATGTAAATGTAGATCTTAGTTTGTTGCTTGATTAAAATAGTTCTATGTTGTGGTTTGTTCCTTGTTTGTATGCCACTTGTGGTTTGGTTTGCTTATTGCGTGTTGTTTTATTTTCATGTTGCGACGCTAGAGATAAACGCTACCGGGGTGGTATTTGGAAAGGATTTATCGGAGAAGGATGAGAGTTTATTTCTTTGATCAACGAGGAGAAGTCCAGGAACATCATGCTGAAATCAGGCAAGCTATTCTCTGAGCTTGCATTTATATACATCTATTTTGGTTCACGTGTTTTACTTACAAAGAGCATAAGTGATTTATGTGGTGTTTGCCACTAAAGCTATGATTTTGAAAACCCTTTTTCCAAATTACAAGTATATTATTTTGACACCTTATATGGAGATATTAGCTGCAATTTCTTTTTCAAACCATAGGATGGGAAAAATATTGTTTACTCAAAACTCCTTTGAAAATACTCATGAGGTTGTGGAATACCGAGATGTCGGTGTGGAAATGGAGAAATGGTGAATGGTGATGTTTATGAAAAATGCACAGTGTGTCCCTGTACTTACGTCAACCAGCCGATAATCTGTGCGACCACATTTACCCACATATGGGAAAGGGCATAGTCATATAGTTTGCTCGTGTTAGTACTGGATGCCTCAACAACGGGGATGACCCCGTACCATGAGGGGATGGTCTGAGGACCTACCCCCTGACCTGGGTCCTCTTAAGAGAAGTCTGCCAACAGGGTTGGTATGAGTGTATTGGAGAAAGAGGATTGAAGGTTCCACCATAAATCGCCGGGCAGAACTACGAGTCCTCACACTTAGATTCCGACGGGCTGGGTTAAGTGTTGATGGAAAGTTTCGTAGCGGTAGGGTCCTATACTAGCATGAGCAAAGGACAGGCTATGGTCGGTGACTCAACTTCGCATACACCTTGTATGGCGGGACGTGGCTGACACGATGAGTTGCCGGATGGATGTGGGGAAAGCGTGCTACCTCTGCAGAGGGTAAAACTATTCGAATAGCCGAGTCCTCGGATATGGACAGTTGGGAGGCCCTACTTTGACCATGTGCAAGTTTTGCAAAAGTTTTGAGATTTGAAAATAAAATGGAGATGTGTTGGATCTGCAACTATACCGACGGGCTGGTATGAGGTTGCTGGAGAATGAATTGGCCACGAAGGGCTATGGTTGGAAAAGGAGGAGTTTGGGGAAAATAAAACCTGGTAATGATTTTTGGAGAAAAAGTTTATAAAAGAGACTTCTTACCTTTTTCAACAAAGATGTATTTACGGGGAAAAGTTTTAAAGGAGACTTCTTACAAAAACAGATTTATGGGAAAGATTCTAAAAGCCTTACTTTCTTTTTCAATAAAGATATAGAGATTTCAAAACAAAGTTTTATTAAACAAAAGTCTATCCTTCTCTTTTCAACAAGGATATAGAGTTTTCAAAGCAGAAAAAGTTTTATTTAAACAATAAAAAGAGTAGTGCATGCTCATTTCGGGGGTAGTTTGCGAGTACATTCAAATGTACTCATATTGGTTTCGTCCCTGGCTATTGTCTTAGCCAGATTTTGAAGAAGAACTGTTCGAAGAAGAAGACTTCAATAACGTCAATGCGAACTAGGGCGCTTCCCAGTCAGCTGCCTGTAGGGTTGGCAAGTGACTTGGGCTCCACGTTGAATTGGTGATTTCCGCTGCAAGTACCTGTTGAAGTTATGACTTCAATCAAGTAAGTAAATCTATTCGGTATTTATGGGTGTTCTGTGATACCAATTCGAGTTATGTGCAACAACAGACTGATCATGGGATTGTTGCAGGAAACATAACGAGTATCTCGGATAGTTAATCCGGGGTCCTCACACCATCCCCTTCTGGATCTGTTCCTCGACACTCTCGATGGTCCCCACAACGGCGGCCTCACGGTCGCACAGGTCTTTGCCCAGCTGAGCTATCCCGCGGATGATGGCATCCATCGCGTTGTCACCGCTGATGGTGAACCCTGGAGTAGCTGCCGGGGGACCTCCCGGGGCAGGCACACTTTTCTTGCGGTTGGTGGCCAGGCTCTCCTTGATCTTCATCAGCGCCGCCATCTCCTTGCTGGCGCCAGAATCAGTGGAAAAAGAGGCAAAAGTCGTTAACACCGTCCCAGTCATCAAGGAGCTTTCTATCAAATCGAGGCCTGGACCCGGAACAGGGTTCGCGGTCTGCGTTCCCATTGCCCGTGAACTCGGGGCGCCCTTGGACACCTCTTGACCCTCTGAAGGCGAGAGGGAAGGTGGTTTCTCCTAGCTAGTTCCACCAAGAGGGCCGCCGGGAGAAAAGACGTTGGCCACTGAGGCATCTGGGAACAAAAGGATGTCAGGAAAAGCATTGGTGCGTCAAGAAAATGAAGTTACCCGCAAGCTCTGGGTTACCTGCTTGCTCGGGCGTCAGGGCGTCGAGCGCTTTCCCCGGGTGAGCTAGGGAGGTCGCTGTCACGCACCCCACTCCGCTCCCCCGACGGCCTTCAAGTTCTGCTATGGGAGGGGGAAGCATCCCTCCTCCACTGGCTCCAAGGCTAGTGGCGGTGTCGTCCTCCGCCGTATCACGCCGTCTCTTGCCAGTACCCAAGGAAGGAGAACCCCTGCACCAACACTCGGTCATTTTCCTTGGGGAAGGCAAGGAATGCAAAGTGCAAGAAAGAAGTGAAGAAGAGGCTTACTCTCGGGTGTGCTTGGTACCCATTGATGGGGGAACATTTACCGACGCAGCAGAAGACGCTTGGGGGCTTGCCAGCGTCTCTCCCAAGGGAGCAGGTGGCTCCACCACGGGTGACAGGCGGCCAGTGGAAGCTCTCCGGCGGGGGGCTCGGACGAAGCCAGCGGCGCTCGCTTCTTCGTCCACATGATCTTCATCGTTCCCCATCACCACGACTGGCGGGGAACGGCTGCGGACACTCGGGTCTGGGGCAGCATCGACCCTGAGGGCAGACTGCGGGGGCGGAGCAGCCCCCTCCTCGTCGTCGTCTTCATCATCGTCATCGCTGGCAGCAGGGTCGTCGCCAGCATCTTCGTCTCTGTCGGAGGCGTCGGTCTCGCGCCCGTCGCCTCCGTCGTCGTCGTCGTCGTCAGAGCCGGAGAATTCCTCTTCGGATTCCTCCTCGCTCTCCTCGTTAGACTCCCAGCATTCTCCTTCTTCAGGGCTGGAAGGTGCCCTGACCTTGCGGGTCTTCACCACAGGAGGTCTGGGCCCATGATCAAACCGGCCTACAATACCAAAGGCTTTGCAGACCGGCATCTGCGCCAGGATCTTGTCCTTCTCCGGGTCGTCGCACAGTGGCAGAAACCCCTTGGGCAGCTGGTACTTGACCCCTGGAGTGAAGGTCCCTCTCACGTTATCCCGGACAAGGTTTTCCTCCATGTCGGGACACCTCAGGCGAGAAGGATCCCCGGGGCCCTGGAAGTTCCAGGCCGGGTGCGGGCGTTTCTGCAGCGGCGCGAGGCGATTGCGGAGGAAGTGAGCGACGATGGCGTCTCCGGAAACTTCTTTCTCGCGAAGAAGTTTGAAGCGCGCCACGACCGCCGAGAACTGTTCATCCTGCAAGCTGACACTTCTCCAAGTGTCCAGATCCACTGGACGCTCCGTCGGCTCCTCCAGCTGAGCATCAGCTTCTGGCACCCCGACCAAGAACCAGTGATCCCTCCACTCTTCCCATCTGGATTTGGTTTCCATGAGGGGGAAGGCCCACTTGATGTTCAGACGGAAGCAGAACGTGACGCTGCCTCCCATCCAGCCTTGGCCCCCAATGCGAGGGTAGAAGAAGTGGCAGAACAGCGCCACGGATGGCATCACCCCGACGAATGCCTCGCAGGTGTAGGCGAAGACCGCCAAGTCGAGGATGGCGCCGGGCGTCAGATGCAAGAGCTTCAGCTGATACGCGCGCAAGATCTCCATGAAGAAATCCGAGAAAGGGGGGACGAGCCCCATCAACATGAAGCTGACGAAAATGGGGATCTGCTTGGGTGTCCTGGTCGCCGACGGCGGAAAGACCTCCGACGCTTTCCTGGCTGGGACACCATCGGCGCCAGCAGACTCCATCACCCTGAAGTGCCCCGCCTTCCGCATCATCTCCGCGTCACCGGCGAAGCTGCTGGGAAACAAGGCCTTCTGTTTCTTGAGCTCGGCCCGCTCGGCGTTGCGCGCCGATCTCCGCCGCGATCTCTTGGTTTTTGGGGATAGCGGCTTCTCGGTGGGCGAGGCCTCCGCGCTCTTCTTCCTCCGTGCAAGAACTTTCATTCGAGCCATTGGAGCAGAAGGGAAATTGGTGCAATGGCAACAAGGGGAGGCGGCGGAGCAGAGTCAGGAAGACGAAGTTGGAAGCGGCGATTTGGGGATTTCGACGAATCTGGAAAGGTAACGGCTACAGTGGAAGCCAGTCGTGGCTTATAAGGCATCCCACACGTCACGTCGCGGCCCCATTACTCCGACGGACGTGGGGATCGAGGGGGCGTGCCGATTTCTGCGCGTTTCGCCCGTTGGATTCCAGGATAAGCAAGGGGTCCGTATGAATCGCAACGTTCGCCGTGATTCAGTCAACAGGACCCGGGGGGCTCGTCTCTACCTCGCCTCGGCGGGTCCCCAACGGAGCTGAGAAGACCAGGTACCCGGGACCCACTTTGACCTATCTTTAGGCCATGGCCCCGGCAGCTGGAGCAAGAGCCGCCGGGACCATGCCCGGGGGCTACTGTCGCAACAGTGGAACATGGGGTTCCCCTAGTACTGCCAAAGTGGGTCCACCCCATGTGGGCCCAAGATGAAGATGGACAAGACCAAGACTCAAGTCAAGCTGGCGGGTTCACGCATGGCCTACGACGACTAAGGGCTCCGGTCCTGGGGACCTTCCGGATCCCCGAATCAAGCGAGAAGGACAGGAAGAACCCGAGAGCCCGAGTTCCCGGCAGGAGGTCAGGCTCCCTCTCGGGTACTTCCTACGTCCCTATGGATAAGCACTCCACCCCACCACGGAAGACTTGGGAAGCAAGGCGGAGGCAACGCGGGCGGGAAGCACGTCCTGTGGTGGTGTCAGCTCCTGTCCACCCCGAGGCGGACGCTCCCACCAAACCCAGAGGAGATGCTAGGCTGAGGAGAGGCCACGTCTCCCCCTAAACCATATGAGGAGGGTCTTTCACCCCGAAGGTCCCTCATGCCCCTCACGTGACCCTGTGGCAACCCCTTAGCCTACAAAAGGAGGACCAAGGCACGGGAGGAGAAAAAAGGGAAGATAGAGCAAGGACGAACACAAGCTAGAACCAGAGCAAGACTAGACTAGGGCTGCGGAGGTAGAGAGGAAGGTGATCTCCTCCGGGTTAGGATCTGTCCTTCTTCTACCTCGAGCCAAAACCCTTCCGGGTACCCTGTCCGGGAGGTTCCCTTGTAAGCCACACTATGAAGAACTCATCAATCCAGACATGCAGGAGTAGGGCTTTTAGCCTCCTGGCGGTCTGAACCTGGGTAGCTCCTTGTGTCCCTTTGGTTGCATGCTTTGATCGTGGAGAGGAGAGCTTGATCTAGACTCCGCCCAAGAAGACGATTCTCAGCCTCCTTCGCGCCCCGTGCCGAACCTAAAAGGGGGTATCCTATACTCCCGGTGTTCGTGCAACGAGACACGACAGCATGCTTGGCGAAGAACTTGCCGATGAACTTGATGAAGATGAATCCAGCACTTGCGCCCCCACCTGGCGCGCCAGATGTCGTGTCTCGTTGCACGGACACCGGGAGTATAGGATACCCCCTTTTAGGTTCGGCACGGGGCGCGAAGGAGGCTGAGAATCGTCTTCTTGGGCAGAGTCTAGATCAAGCTCTCCTCTCCATGATCAAAGCATGCAACCAAAGGGACACAAGGAGCTACCCAGGTTTAGGCCGCCCGGAGGCTAAAAGCCCTACTCCTGCATGTCTAGATTGATGAGTTCTTCATAGTGTGGCTTACAATGGAACCTCCCGGACAGGGTACCCGGAAGGGTTTTGGCTCGAGGTAGAAGAAGGACAGATCCTGACCCGGAGGAGATCACCTTCCTCTCTACCTCCGCAGCCCTAGTCTAGTCTTGCTCTGGTTCTAGCTTGTGTTCGTCCTCGTTCTATCTTGTCCTCTCTCCTCCCGTGCCTTGGTCCTCCTTTTATAGGCTAAGGGGTTGCCACAGGGTCACGTGAGGGGCATGAGGGACCTTCGGGGTGAAGGACCCTCCTCATCTAGTTTAGGGGGAGACGTGGCCTCTCCTCAGCCTAACGTCTCCTCTGGGTTAGGTGGGAGCGTCCGCCTTGGGGGTGGACAGGAGCTGACACCACCACGGGACGTGCTTCCCGCCCGCGCTGTCTTCGCCTTGCTTCCCAAGTCTTCCGCGGTGAGGTGGAGTGCTTATCCACAGGAACTTAGGAAGTACCCGAGAGGGAGCCTGGCCTCCTGCCGGGAACTCGGGCTCTCGGGTCCTTCCTGGCCTTCTTGCTTGATTCGGAGACCCGGAAGGTCCCCAGGACCGGAGCCCTTAGTCGTCGTAGGCCATGCGTGTCTTGACGGTGAACCCGCCAGCTTGACTTGAGTCTTGGTCTTGTCCATCTTCATCTTGGGCCCACATGGGGTGGACCCACTTTGGCAGTACTAGGGGAACCCCATGTTCCACTGTTGCGACACGTTCCCACTCAGTCGGCTTTCCCCGGAAGAGAGCTAAGCGTAGGCAATGAGCCGGGCGGTACCGAAGGTTAAACACAGTGCACCCCTGCAGGGTTAAATCTTTTCGAAAAGCCGTGTCCACGGTTATGGACGACTTGGGAAGGACGATAAGATCATAGATAACTTGAACCGAATGATTAAAACTTGAGTACTAAAGGTACTATTAAGATTGCAAGGTTAGCTTCCTCGAGGGTGATTCGGGGAGGTGCCTTTGTAGAACAGGTACAGTGATGATGGTGGTTGATGATGAGAAGGATCAAAAGAAAAGAGTTACTTCTTACCTCTTTTGAAAATATTCTGATTAGTCGATGCCTTGGAGTCGTGTTTCTATAAATAAAATCAGCTTTATGCAAAACAGCCATAAAACTTTGAAAGCCTCATCGAGCTAAAGCTCTATATTTAATCTTGCGAGTTCGTCGAACTCAACGTCGTTTGCTTTGTTTCAGAGGAGGACTTCACCGACCTCGAAGGTGGTTTCTTTGTGGACGTCGACGAGTAGTCTGGGGTTCCTACGTGGCAGCTTGGGACATCTCGGAACAGCTGGCGTTTGGATGTTTATCTGTAGGCCTCTTAGCCCATAATTTGGATCTTGTTGTTTAGAACAACTTAATTCGCTTCCGCATGATGTACTGTTGGGTCTGTGACCTCTGGTTGTAATTTGCTATCTTTCTCTATTATAAGAGTTGAACTATAATGCTTTGTGTCGTAGAGTCTGTGATGTGCCAGTTGTTCCACAAGTCTTGATCTCTCTATTATGCATTGATAGTTGTGCCTGTGTTAGGGCATCAATCGGGGTGTTGCGTTGCCGATGATCCATTCCGAGCAACGCCTGCCAAAGGTTTTGGCCGAGGATTGGTAAACCCGTAACCTCCGGTTGTATCGCCTAACCGGTGACACACAACATCCTTGTATAGCAGTCGGGTCGGGGCGCTACAGAAAGAGTATGGCTTGAGCGATGTTTATTGGTTTTGGAGTATATGATATTTTTCTCCCGTTGCAACGCACGGGCATTTTGCTAGTTTTACTAAAAAAAGTATCTACACCTATTGCTGCTTATAGAATAGAAATATATGTCTTATTTATTTGTTTGTAGTATTTCAATATAAATATGTCTACAATATTTACTTGCTATTAAATATCTAGTTTTACACCGTAATAGAGCTAGATATCAATATAATCTCTTTCTTCATTAATTGTTTTGCCACATCAAATTTTTGCCATCATGTCATATCTGTGGTACCTTCACTATGTATGGATTTTAATTAAGCTTGGTTTAACCAATAAGTGCTTTGTTTCATGTGAGACCATAATTGTGATGCATTGTGAGGTGTGTAAAAGTAGTACTGATAAATGCTAGACTATTTTTTCTCGATTTTTCCAAAATATAGACTAAATCCGAACGGAGGGAGTACTTTTAACCACATCTAGCACTTTCAAATGAAACCAAAACATATATGGGAAGAAGCATCTGATGGTAGTAGGAAAAAGCCTAGTGGCAACATCTAGTTTGTGACGTGTAGTGGGTTCTACACGTTGCCAGTAAAATTCAGCAACGCGCAAAAAATTAAAGCGTTGCAAATAGTCTTGTACTGGCAACGTGCTCTTAAGGACAGACGTTGTCGTGTCGCGGCGGACGGACACCGGAGGTAAAGGATACCCCCTTTTTAGGTTTGGCACGGGGCGCGAAGGAGGCTGGAAGACGTCCCACCCGGGTGAACCACGTCGAGCTCTCCGATCTGACGTTCAAGCAATCAACATAGAGACGCAGAGAGTTTACCCAGGTTTAGGCCGCCCGGAGGCTAAAAGCCCTACTCCTGCATGTCTGGATTGAGGTGTTCATCATGGTGTAGCTTACAAGGGTGGTCACGGGTGTATACCCGGCAGGGTGGCGGCTAGAGGTAGACGACGAGCAGATCCAACCCGGAGGAGATCACCTCTCTCTCTACCTTCTAAATCCTAGCTAGTCTTGCTCCGTTCTTGCTCTGGTTCCAATATGTCCCTCCCTCGGTGGCCTTGGTCCTCCTTTTATAGGCTAAGGGGATACCACAAGGGTCACGCGAGGAGCGTGGGGGGTTTTAGGCGGTTAAACCCCGCGGTGGTCTTTGGAGGCGACGTGGCCTCTTCTCCTCCAAGTATTCTTCCGCTGTTAGGTGAGGGCGTACACCTTTAGGGAAAGTGGGGCGGACAGGGACTGACTCCCCCACCGACCACGTTCCAAGGCGACGTCACTAGGTCGCGTCCTTCATCTTGGCGCCCAAGCCTTCTACGAGCTTCTAGCACGTGCTGGCGTGCTTTTCCTTGGCGCCGTACAGAGATGGACCCGAGAGCGAGCCTGGCCTCCTGTCGGGCACTCGAGCTCTCGGGTACTCCGCCTTGTCTCCTAGTAGCGGGTGACCCCGGAAGGTCACCTAGTCCTTAGCCGCAGGGTGTCGATGTCGAGCTTGCTAGGTTCCCGCGAGGTAGATGGGCGGACCCACCTACCGGTCTTGTCACTTGGCCTTGTCCATCTTCTTGGTGGGCCCACAGGTATTGGACCCACTTTGGCAGCATAAGGGGAACCCATGTTCCACTGTTGCGACAGAAGCCCCCGGGCATGGTCCCGGCGGCCTTTCCTTCAGCTGGCGGGGCTATGACCAAAAATTGGTCAAAGTGGGTCCCCAGCATGCGTCTTGTCTTCTTTGACTGTTCCGCCCCATCCGTCAGTGAGTAGGTCTTCGAGTTATTCCGCTCGGGGGAATAACTGCGTCTGCCTCCTCGATTCTCGGTAGCGGAGAAAACGAGGAGACCATCGGAGGGGCACCGGTGAGGATATAAAGGCAGGGGTGCGCCCTCTGCATCTTCATCCTTCTCATTCTTCTTCATCCTGACTCCGCTCCCACCATGGCCATCGGCGTCAATGGCGAGAGCGAAGAGGGGTGTTGGGCATCCTCGTTCCTCATCGGTTGCGGCAGAGGACGGCCCCAGCATCCGTGGAAGGGCCGCCCCATGAGGTTGAGCAAAGCGTGGCCGCGGCGGTCGAGGGATCCGCGGCTCTCCTGCCCCTCCTCCACGTAGCACGACCCACACTGGCTTCGCGGCGTTCGGGTTCGTCGTAGATCTGCGCCACAAGATTCGCAACCGGCTCTTCCTGCCGGACTCCTTTGCGGCGGCGATGGAGGACAACAGGCCTCCAGGCTTCTGGCTGCAGGTGGACGGTTGTCCTAATGGCCCCTCCTGGGCCTTTGTGGAGTACACCGTCAATGACTCCATGCTCCTGGGCCAGGGATGGAAATCGTTCTCCCGCTCCCATCGCCTGACCCGGGGGCAATATCTCGCCTTCAAGTTCGATGGAGATGCTACGCTCTTCGTGAAGATCTTCATTGCTGGCGGAGGAGGTGTGGAGTGCTATGTGGAGAGCGAAAGCAGCAGCGGCGGCTCAGGATGAAGATGAGGAAAACTCATCTAGCGTCAAGGTCGAGGAGAGCTCGTCTTCCTTGGGGTGAAGATCTCCGAGACGAAGGCCTCGAAGATCACTTTTACCTCCTTCTTGGCCGCCTCGTCGATGTACTTCTAGAAGTAGCGTCTTCCATTGTACGGCGGTGCTCCTTGTTCGCCGGGAGCCATCTTTTTTGTAAAAAGTAGCCCCATTTTGTAGCTCTTGAAATGAAAAATAACTTGTCTCCTTTTTGTCTCTTGACTTTCGGGTTGTACTTGGTGTGAATGAGAACGGGTTTTTTGCAAAACGCGCTCCCATAATTGTGGCAGTCCTTCCATCGAGGGGTAGGTGGGGAGTGTGGTCTCTATAAAAGACCCGTTGGCTCCCACCTCCTCACCGCACCTTCTTATCTTCTTTTCTTCATTCCCCGCCTCTCCTTAGATCGCAAAGCAATGTCAGGCGAGGCGGAGATGTCTCTTTTCGGCATGTCGACGACGGCGTCCGTCGTCCAGGGCGCGGCGAAGGCACCTAGAGGAGCTGGGGACCGTGCCACGAAAGAGGAGGAGGTCACGTCGTGACCTGATCCCCTGCAGCATTTGTCCAGGTTGGCCGCACTTGTGGGCCCCGACGCGCAGGACGAGGCCAAAGAGCGAGCCTTCCGGAAGATGGCGTTGATGGCGAACTTGAAGGAGAAGGTTGCTGGGACTCCAGAGTTGTCCCTTTTCCTGGCCGAACTCGAAGCCATCGAGCAGGTGAGGGTCTTGAATTTCGCAGTCCTTGCGAAGTGGAAGACTCAATCTTGACTCCTTGTGGCTTCTTGTTCAGGTTGAAAGTGCGGCCATGCGTGAGCTGGCCTGCAGCATTCACTCCCTTTATAGCAACTGCGTTTCAGGTTTCGCCGAGAGGTTTCCTGCTCCCCGGAGTGCCTGAAACCTGCTCGTGTATCCCTCTCTCCTTCAGGCGTCCCCGGAAGAGAGAAGTTTACCAGGCAGACAACAAATAACAAGACTGCGTAGCGTAGGATTAGACTCCTAGCTGGCCTTAGCATCATGTAATAGGCTAGAACACTAGTAGAAAAATGAGTATTACAGTCGGTTCCTTGCGGCGGTTGGAGAAATTAAAAAAAGAAGAGGCTGCCATACGCTACAGTACCTCAGCCGGTTATTGCAGATTAACCGCCTCCAAAGAAAAAGCCGGCTCCTATAGTATGGTTTCCGGGGCGGCCCAAATGCACACGCGCCTCCCACGAACCTAGATGCGGGTCAGGAAAAAAACGGCTGCGGCCTACTAACGCATTGGTGTCGGGTAATATCGTGGAGATCTAGCCTCCGATAAAACGTGCGTCGGCCTAAAATACCGCTAGTCTCTAAATATATTTTCCCCGCGTCGGTCAATCTTTAAAACTCTGTATGGTTTAGCTTATTTGGAACGAGTTCGTCCGCTCCGGCGCTTTTTTGCTTCCCGCAACATGGCCGTGCGGTCCATATAAATTTGGACGTTCAATATTAGCTTGATACTTCAATTTTACAACTACAAAATAGTTAAACGAACATGCAAATTTATACTCCATACTACACGTATGTACGTACACTTATACACTGCTACTCCTCATCGCTATCACTGAAGAAACTCCAATCCTCATTGGAGTGCTCCACCTTCACCGCCGTCGAGGGGCCAGCCTCGTCGGTCTACTTCTGCTTCTTCCTGCTGGCCTCTGCATCCCTTGCCCAGTAGAACTCCAGCGCCGCCTGCACAAGATCCGGATGCTCCCTTCGAATCCTATCCATGGCGCCTCATCGGACTCATGGGGGCCGACAAAAAGCTGCTCCATTGGACGGAGGTGCTGCTGCCGCCTCATCTCCTCTTCGCGGGTCGACGCAGCTGATACCCGATGAGCAAGTCTTGATGCCTGCACAAATAAACGGGATTAGGTTGAGACTCCAAGTGCAGAGTGTATAGTAAGTGGAAGACAGTTTTCCCCACGAGGGGTGACTCGAGGGTTTAATATCGAACTCTCGGGGAATCTGAAGTGGTAGATTTATCTTCTTATCCTTCTTTTGGTTACCTACAAAACAAGGTTAGATGTTTTGGTCCTCAACCTCACCTGTGGTTGTCAAGCACAAGGTGTAAGAATGATATCAGGATAGTTATGCAATGCAAACAAGAAATAAATATGCAATGATGGTGGATGCAATGATAAATGATATTTTTGGGTTTTTGAATGATGTATGCAAGATGAAAAGTATTTTTGTATTTTCGGATTTAATGATGGCTGAAAATAGAAAAGTGGTATATGGTGTTGGAAAGGTGTTTCTTATGATTAAAAATGGACTGGGGTTCATGGTTTCACAAATGCACTCTCTCTTTATAAAGTGGTAGACAATGGAACACACAGTTAACATATGAGATTGCAACACAGGGTTTGATAACAAGTTACTTAGATATATGGGCATCACGTCCTAACATAGAGATCTTTTGGTTATTAACCTCTCTTATACTCCACCAAGATGCGAACTAAATCATAACACCTCAGTAATTAAGATAACTCAGAGTATAGCATTAAGTATCATGACATGAAGTGAAAATAAGAACATGCTAGATCTAGTCATGGAGTAGTGGCAATGGTCACGCCCACATCCCCGGTAGCATGGTATTTTAGTTTATCCCTAGTGAGGTAACAAAGTAAGGTAAAGATACCAAAGTGGATCGCAGAACTTTCTCTCACGTTCACTGCACTAGCCACCCCCCGTTACTCCAACTAATGCACACGTTCCCCCACACACGCTCTCATAAACATGCTTGATCAAAACAAGTAGACAAGAACGGGGTACATAATATGCATCTATACTCATAACTGAAACAAACATTGCAATCTCAAACATATATTAACTCATAAAGATCCACCACAAAGGTATTACAACGGTGACCGTAATCATGTTCAGCAGCTCATACGGTGCTAATTAGTGAAGCTCAAGAGAGGAGAGATACATAAGTTACTTCCACAAACCCATAGTCCAGAGGTGGACTACTCCCTCTTCATCATGGAGACGGTGGAGAAGTCGATGGAGAAGATGGAGACCACGCCGGCAGCGCCCCGCCGGAGTTTTCCCCCTCCAATCTGCAGCTCCTGATCTCCGTTTCGGTGTTTCTGTGTTTGTGCGGCGCTCCTTCCAGAGAACGTCGGGGGACCTTTTTTATAGGCGTTTTTAGGTCAAGACGATGTCGGTGGAGCGAAGATCGACGGCAACGGAGCCACGAGGCCCAAACGGGTGGGTCCCACGCGGCCAGTACTGGCCGCGTGGGCCACCGTTTGGCCCTCGGCCTCCGTTTGCTTGCTTCCTTTTTCCGTAGTTCTTCCTTCCAAATATTGACGCCCGTAAATTTCCAGGTGATTTCGTTGACGTTTGGGTCCCTGAAACATTAAAATAAAAACTAGGGTTTTCTGCCTGTGCAGGGTTAATTCCAAAAATAGGAAAATATGAATATTCCCAAAATCATGATAAAACATTGATATAACCCTTATATGATGCAAATATGATTGGAATATAAGCAATTAAAGTGCAAAGTTCATGTATGCATTTTACATGCATCAACATCCCCAAGCTTAATCCATGCTCGTCCTCGAGTATGAAGATGATAAAACTAACATGGACTTTGCAATTTAATACTTAACAATGGATATCAAAGATGATTACTATTGCTACATATAGTCAAATGATTCATTCTTCAAAGGAGTAGCAATATGCAAATAGTTTATGAAGTGATATCAAGTATTCAAGACAAGGATGTTCATTGATAGTTCACAAAGTGTAACATAGTAGCAAGTAATATGGAACACATGTATGCATAATGATAAGTAGAACATCCTACAATGGTCATAGAGTGTAGATGAAAATCTGAATATGATAGGTGTACACTTTGGAAAGATGTATATGTGAGTAGAGGTAAAGCATGCATAAGTTTCATCCAACTTCCAAACTCTTCTACTTAAGTTAATGATTGCAATAAGGTATTCATTGGTGTCAAGCTCTCATTGCCCCTATCATAGCATCTTGAATGATTAAGGTTAAAGTGAAAGCAAATATGAGTAGTGTGCTTGAAAAAAGGTTGAATGTCTCATGCCCCTTGAATACAAGTACTACACCATGTTACTCAACTTGGGAAACAAAGCAAGTTCAATTAATATCATTGTAAGCATAATAGTATCATCAAGAGCGTCAACTGGGGTACCTCTTGTCCCAAGATATGGAACAAGCCCATATCAAAATGACAAGACAAACAAACAAAATGAACAATCTCAACACCCTTTTTATTTACCATTTGGAATAGTTTTTTATTGCAAGGTGTATCACAGAAGGTTCACCATAGTATGTAAGTAAATTTCCACCATGAATGATGCATGGCTTAGATTAGCGGCCCAGGCGTCTCTCTAACCATTTACAAACTCATTTAAACTTCATTTCCACATTTCACATGATAGCATCCATAACAAAAGCACATGATATCAACTAAATGAGATGAAGAGCATGTTGAAAGCTTGCATGTGACAGCACATATGGGCTAACTTCCAACCCAAAACATTCATCAAGCCACAAACATCATAATCTTAATCACAATGGGTCAAGTTTTATTATGCAAATAAAAGAACATTGTGCATCAAGTTCGTGAGAGCTATATAACCAATTTTTTCCATTGCAATCAATAACATAAACATTTTCATTCAGAGGTAAGATAACACAAACAACATGTTAAACATACTCGGAATAGCATAAAGCCAATAGGTAGATATGGTGGACTCACTGGAATAACTTTGGTTGAAGGTGTTGGAAACAAGTTTTTGCTTGTTGGAGTTTTTGGGCTAGCAAAAGGGAGAAAGTTGACCATCTAGATGCATGCATGAGTGTCCATAGAACTAACTAATCCATGTTAAACCAAGTAAAATAACAATCAGCACCAAAACATGAATAAGTGATAGCTCTACAAAAAGAATTTGCAAACTATTACTCATAAACAAGCTCATGAATCATGCAACTATATGTATCATTAAAAATCAAGTCAAACATCCCTTTTCCCAATCTTATAAAAGCATCCAACATATTTCAACCCATATTTCCAGTAGCTCTCTCATATATAATTGATAGTGTGGTGGTCTCTCAAGACTCAAACAAAAACAAAAACGACGCTCCAAGTTTATGCGATAAAGTGTTTCGATCGAAAAACAGAAGTTGGACGTGTGCAAACCGAGAGTGTGTAGGTCCAGCGGGGTTGTCTTCACATCCCCAAGCTTATGGTCTTCACCATCCTTGGATAGCTCTTGGTGCATCTCCTCCAATCCCTGTGAAAAAACTTCAAAACACCGTTTCTCCCATCTCTTTTCTGTGGGGTGCATTAATAGTGATAAACAAATAGGTTCCTTGCTGCATATAATCCTTGAACAAAAATTCATATGACATGTCCAGAAAGTGTATAATGTTGTATGCCTACTCATAAACTCAATTGGATCAAAAAGATTCAACTTAAAAGCTCAAAGCATGCATCAAACAAAATGGGACAGAATCTGTCCAGAAAAACAGCAGCAGCAAAACGTATTTTTCTACCCTACCAAACTTTCTCGAAAAATTCCGAAAAAATTCATGCATACAGAGGATGAAAAGTTGCAACTACAGTTCAAATATGAGCTCATTCGGAGTTACAGAATAAGAATTAAAAATCATACCGTGCACTGACTCGTGCAGGAATAAAATCTCCGAACGCTATAAGCAACTTTTTCAAACCAAAAAGGGTAAAACTTGGCACTTTATTAAAAACTCCAGAACCTAACTAGACACAAAATCTCTTGTTACAGCAAGAGGACACAAAGAAAAATCACACAAAAATAACCGGGTTGCCTCCCGCAAAGCGCTTTCTTTATAGCCATATAGCTAGGCTTCTTACTTGTTGTTTTATTGTGGACGAAGCTCATGAGGGAGCTTGAACTTTGGTGGTTCCCTCTTCCTTGGAAAGTGTTCCATGCACTTCTTGTGTGGAAACTGAAACTTTACATTCCCTTCCTTTGAATCAATGATAGCACCTGTGGTACGAAGAAAAGGTCTTCCAAGAATAATAGGACTAGAGGTTTTATTCCCCATATCCATGATTAGAAAATCCACAGGCACAAAAGTCATATGTAACTCTACCATAACATCACTTACTTTTCCCAAAGCATGTTTAATAGAGTCATCAGCAAGTGCTAGTTCAATAGAGCATTTTTCAAGATTTTTCAATTCAAGCACTTCATATAGTTCTTTAGATAAAACAGAGACACTAGATCCTAGATCAAGTATGGCATGGTGTGTCTCTTTTCCAATAGTTACTAGTACCTTAGGTATCCACATATCCCCAAGCTTAGGTGGTATCATAGCCTCTTGGTTGTACCTAGCAATCTTTTCTTTCAAGACATGATTAGCAATATAAGAACCAAAACCTGCTTGGTTAGTGTTGATGGAAGGATCACTTGCAAATTTTTGTAAGATAGATATTAATTCATGCAAGCTACAATTTTCTAAGTCAAGCAAAGGATCCTTGACTTCATTAAGCATTTTAACTTCCTCAACTTCAACCTCTTTCATTACCCCAATAGATTCTTTAGCAACTCTCTCTTGCTCATGAATGTGTTCCCAAGACTTATTGATAACCTCTTGGCAATATTTTATTGTTTCCTCATGTTTTTGGGCTGTAATGATGCTCTTTAATGATGAGACTTCCTTAGTAAGCTGATCTACCCTTTCAAACAAAGCATCTTGTTTTTCAAACTTAGAGATAAATTCCTTATTAAGCTCTTTTTGGGTAGATATAAAAGATCTAATGGTGTTTTCCAAGTCACTAGAAACATTACCACTAGAAGCATATTTATTTGGCACATATGGGGGTTTATTATAAGAGTTATAATTGTTGTTACCATACCCATTATTACCATAGTTCCTAATGAAGTTGACATCAATATTTTCAGAATTTTTTCCAACTAGTTCTTGCAAAGGAACATTTTCAACACTAGGTTTATTAAGCAAAGCAAGAATAGTATCCATTTTAGATGACAAATCATTAGTTTCTTCAATAGAGTTCACTTTCTTAGAAGGATTAGGTGCCCTATCAGTATGCCATTGACTATAGTTTTGTAAAATGCTTTCCAATATATTTTTAGCTTCTACTATAGTCTTACTCATAAAAGCACCTCCAGCAGCAGAATCAAGTATGTTTCTAGACATGTAGTTTAAACCATTGTAGAAAGAGTGTAATATGGTTCTAAGCATAAGTTTTATCCTATCCCAAGCCATAGCAACATGTTCATTTTCATTTTGCCTAAAAGAAAGGATGTTGTTTCTATTTTGCAAAATTTTAACAGGGGGATAATATTTCTTAATGAAAGCTTCTTTTAGATCATCCCAAGAATTAATACTACCAGATGGCAAGGAATGCAACCACTCTTTAGCTTTTCCTCTAAGTGAAAAAGGAAATAACTTCAGTTTTAGGATATCACTTTCCACATTTTTAAACTTTTGCATGTCACATATTTCAACAAAGTCATGAAGATGCATAGAGGCATCCTCCATAGCACTACCACCAAATTGTTCCCTAGTTATCAAGTTCAACAAACTAGGACTTACTTCATAACTCTCAGCATTTATCTTAGGTGTGGCAATAGCTCTCGTGATAAATTGATCATTAGGAGTGTTTGTGTAGTCACACAGCTTAGTTCTTTCTCCCATTTTAGCAAGTTTTTTTGGTATTTTTAATTTTTTATGCAAAACTGAAATAAATATGATATGATATGCAATGACACTAACAAAACAAATAAATTGCTTTGTAAGTAAAGATGGATAAGATGGTGCTCACGTAGGTGCAACCTCCCCAAGCTTAGGTGTTAGCACAAGTTGGTGACGTTGACTTTGTTGTGAGATGAATGCGATGATGCACACCCTTGGATAAATCTCTCAGCTACGATTCCCCGGCAACGGCGCCAGAAAACGTCTTGGTCCCGAAGAGCAAGTCTTGATGCCTGCACAAAATAAACGGGATTAGGTTGAGACTCCAAGTGCAGAGTGTATAGTAAGTGGAAGACAGTTTTCCCCACGAGGGGTGACTCGAGGGTTTAATATCGAACTCTCGGGGAATCTGAAGTGGTAGATTTATCTTCTTATCCTTCTTTTGGTTACCTACAAAACAAGGTTAGATGTTTTGGTCCTCAACCTCACCTGTGGTTGTCAAGCACAAGGTGTAAGAATGATATCAGGATAGTTATGCAATGCAAACAAGAAATAAATATGCAATGATGGTGGATGCAATGATAAATGATATTTTTGGGTTTTTGAATGATGTATGCAAGATGAAAAGTATTTTTGTATTTTCGGATTTAATGATGGCTGAAAATAGAAAAGTGGTATATGGTGTTGGAAAGGTGTTTCTTATGATTAAAAATGGACTGGGGTTCATGGTTTCACAAATGCACTCTCTCTTTATAAAGTGGTAGACAATGGAACACACACAGTTAACATATGAGATTGCAACACAGGGTTTGATAACAAGTTACTTAGATATATGGGCATCACGTCCTAACATAGAGATCTTTTGGTTATTAACCTCTCTTATACTCCACCAAGATGCGAACTAAATCATAACACCTCAGTAATTAAGATAACTCAGAGTATAGCATTAAGTATCATGACATGAAGTGAAAATAAGAACATGCTAGATCTAGTCATGGAGTAGTGGCAATGGTCACGCCCACATCCCCGGTAGCATGGTATTTTAGTTTATCCCTAGTGAGGTAACAAAGTAAGGTAAAGATACCAAAGTGGATCGCAGAACTTTCTCTCACGTTCACTGCACTAGCCACCCCCGTTACTCCAACTAATGCACACGTTCCCCCACACACGCTCTCATAAACATGCTTGATCAAAACAAGTAGACAAGAACGGGGTACATAATATGCATCTATACTCATAACTGAAACAAACATTGCAATCTCAAACATATATTAACTCATAAAGATCCACCACAAAGGTATTACAACGGTGACCGTAATCATGTTCAGCAGCTCATACGGTGCTAATTAGTGAAGCTCAAGAGAGGAGAGATACATAAGTTACTTCCACAAACCCATAGTCCAGAGGTGGACTACTCCCTCTTCATCATGGAGACGGTGGAGAAGTCGATGGAGAAGATGGAGACCACGCCGGCAGCGCCCCGCCGGAGTTTTCCCCCTCCAATCTGCAGCTCCTGATCTCCGTTTCGGTGTTTCTGTGTTTGTGCGGCGCTCCTTCCAGAGAACGTTGGGGGACCTTTTTTATAGGCGTTTTTAGGTCAAGACGAAGGCGGTGGAGCGAAGATCGACGGCAACGGAGCCACGAGGCCCAAACGGGTGGGTCCCACGCGGCCTGGTACTGTGGCCGCGTGGGCCATGCCCGTTTGGCCCTCGGGCTCCGTTTGCTTGCTTCCTTTTTCCGTAGTCTTCTTCCTTCCAAATATTGACGCCCGTAAATTTCCAGGTGATTTCGTTGACGTTTGGGTCCCTGAAACATTAAAATACAAACTAGGGTTTTCTGCCTGTGCAGGGTTAATTCCAAATAAATGGAAAACTATGAAGTATTCCCAAAATCATGATAAAACATTGATATAACCCTTATATGATGCAAATATGATTGGAATATAAGCAATTAAAGTGCAAAGTTCATGTATGCATTTTACATGCATCAGCATCCCGCGCTTCCGTTTGAGCCACTCCGCGTCTTGTAGTGTCTCCACCTCCGGGAAGTTGAGGTCAGACTTGGGCCGGCCGGCCCTCCACGCGGCGGCGTCATACACCCCCGTGGCATGGTCCCCCGTGCTGAACGTGCGAGCCACTGCCGACGCCGCTTGAACGAGATTTCTGTGGCGTAGCGGCCGGACGGCCGCATCTGCACCCCGTGGTAGCCGTTGGTACTCTGGACACGGCGGCGCGGTGGCATCTATGGTGGATTTGGATGGGGCCGCTTCAAATTTGGCGTTTGGGCGGTGCGGCACTGTGGATATATGGCGATGATGGTGGTGGTCCCCGTGTGTGGGAGGGGAATGGGGATTTTCACACTGTAGGTGCGATGATGGTGGTGGCCGTCGCTTTGGGCACAAGCCCTTGTTTTACGATCAAAAATAAATATAATTTATTTTTATTCTCAAAAAAAGAAGTAGTACAAAAGATTACTTACGAAAAATTCCTATAAATTCCTATAGGATACAATCCTACAAATCAAACAAGCAAGAAAGGGAAATTTCCTATAGGATTTTATCCTCCAAAATCCTATGCAATTCCTTTGAATCAAACAGGCCCATAATATATTTTTATTCTCAAAAATAAATAGATAATGTATTTATGGCCGAACAAGTTCTATAAATTCAAAAAAGAAAGTAGTACATTTGTTGCATACTACACAAATTAATTTACATCTAAAGGGGTATTCTGGCGGTGAACAAGTTGAGATGATCATTTCCATTGCAGTGAGAGAGTTCACAAATACTACCACAAGATTACAAAGGTTCTTAAAATATTACAAGGCTCAAACTGATTACACATACAAACTCCTCTAATTCAATGATCAGTGCCATTGCAGTGAGTTCACAAATACCATAAAGATTACAAGGTTTTTCAAACTGATATTGCACATGGAAACTCCTCCACTCCATTGATTATGCAAAGGGATCAGCCACCGAAAAGTCATGCACGAAATGAACATTGTCCATTAAGTTCATACGTATATCTATAAAATGAAATTGATCTTCTGCAGAAGCTTTGTCCTCCAGCCGGAGTCGCCTGCGTTGAGTACGAAACCATGTTTTCCCCTACTCTGTATCGACGTCAAACCTCATTACCTTGAGCGCACTTACATTTGGAACAAAGAATTTGGCGAAATGAACCTCGGGTGGGGTGCCTCGGTAGTCGTTCAAAGTAATTTCTTTGAGATGGAGATCAAGGCATTCGATAGGATCGTTCCTGTCATACTGCAGCCCATTTTTCAGTGATTTCGGCCCTTTTGATGTCTGTGAAAACAGAGAACATAATGTGTCAACTATAGTGGCTACATCAAAACAAAAGCACTGTAAATTAGTTATATTTTCATTTGATTCATAGGGTAGGAAAAGTGTAGGAATAGGAATCATATAGGATTGGGATGGCATGTCTAATGGAATCATATAGGAAGAGTAAGTTTGTTTGATTTTGCTGAAGGAATTTTCCATGAGGTCGGAGCTCGATCATGTTATTTTCATACGGGATTTGCACTACAAGATTCCTACTGGAACAATTCCTATTGGATATGATCCTATGAATCAAACACCTTCTATAGGAAAATTTCCTATATGATAAATCCTACAAGAATCCTATCATATTCCTTTAAATCAAATGGGCCCTAAATACAGTTTTAAACACTACATTTGAATCACAGGAAAAACAGAGGAATTGTTAATTCAGAGACTACAGAAATTATCTCCATGTTACTAGTGTTTGAATCACAGAAAAAACAGAGGAATTGTCAATTCGGAGTATAATGAAATTTTTGCCATGTTACTAGTGTTTGCACCACAGGAAAAACAGAGGAACTGTAACATTGCGGTTTGAGTGGATTGAAAAAAAGTCCTTCAGAACTTAGTGCAATGCAATCCTACGGGGAAAAATCCTATGAATCAAATGAGCCCTTACTGAAAAAGAGAGCTCACCTAGATGTATAGCTTCTCCGTACACGGAAAGCATCTAAGGAAGGCAACAACTGATTCCAGATTGGGGCTGATAGAATCTAGTGCCAGACCTTCACTGTGCGCAGAGATGAGGTCAAGCTTCTGGGAAACATTTCCTGCACGACAACGAACATGCATCAAGAAAATTAGAAAAAATGTGAGTGTGGCAAGTTGGGAGAACATTAAGAACACTGTGAACAATCAAGAGGACTGTTTTACCCAAAAGATCGTGGATGCAACAACAAGTTTGGAGCTGTACTTACTCATGTAGCCTAGCAATGTCAATTTCGGCACGCTAATGACCGTGATTCTTGTTAGAGCATGTGGACTATATACACTCAACCTCTCGAGTAAAGGCGCATCCTCAATGACCAGTTCGTCCAGCTGGAAATGTGATCTGCTTTGCGACCAGCGTATGAAGCCAATCGATTGGAGAGTCGACAAGACGATGCGGAGGGGATCGTCCATCCCGAATACCCCATCAAGGTGTAGGCGCTCGAGCGCAGTACAACCCTCGAGTAGTTGCTCCATGGCCTCGATCGAGATGTGATACGTCTCAAACGTATCTATAACTAGCTGGGTGGCCCGCGCATTTGCGCGGCTAGGCTATTTATGTTTTTTGGAGCCACATTCTTTAAATTTGAGGAAGACATTATCCAAGGTTTATATGTAAATTTAATTTGCATTATTAGATTTGTAGGAACATTAAATATTTCTCTCAGATTTTTGAGAATGCATAGTAAGCTCTTTTTACTCCTATGTGATCATGTAAATATTCTAAAATGTTAGTATGATTTCATTATATTCTTAGATAATTTTCTATTTTTTATTTCTTAAGATCATTTAAATAGCATGAATTAAACATATTTCGGAGCTTTATGTAGTTTTATTTCGCAATGTCATTTATCTTCTTCCCCGTATTGCTTTGTTGTGCTCGACGTCCTTACAATTTACAAATCATTAAATAGCTCTTTTCAACTCCCAATTTGAATTTAGATGTTTTTAGGAATTACATGATGTTTCCTCTAGCCACCTTTTTTATGTCGACATTATTCATTTTGGAAATGCATCTATGTACTCAATATTTTCAGCTGGCTATGGTTACCTTTTAAATAAAAGTCATACATATTGTATCTTACCCAACCTTTTTTCTTATTTGTTTGTGTATAAAAAGCTTCTATCACTTAGAATACCCTTTTCAATAGTCAGCACTCTAACAGTTAATCACGCACTTGCCATAGTGTCATCTCTATATCCCTCGTGAAAGTTCAGCAAGAAAAATCCTTCGACTGTACCCAATGTCCCAGTGCATTGACTTTCTCGTGCATCTCGAAAGAGCGGATATGGCGTGCCTAGTGCCTACCGGCGAGGCTGCATGTCGTCGTCACTGATTTGTAAAGGTAGGAGAGGCCCTCGCCGGGAGCGTCCGCACTGCTGGCAGGTCGACATGCAGAGGGCGCGGCTGCGCCACAAGAGCCGAGCGGAGCGCCACCACGTCCACCCCGATGGCTCGATCCGACGACCCAACACAGCGCGCGGCGCCTCCAGTTGTTCTCGCCTCTCGCGTCGCCTTTGTTCAGTGGCGACAGCTGCAGCACGCATTCATCGGCAAGGAGGCACATGCCTCGCCACTCCAGTCTCACCCTGCAGTGCTGCACGGTTGCTTCCACATTTCTATTCGTAATTGTTTGATTTTCCCCAATTTTGGTTACAGGATGATCCATATTTTAGTCATTGATTCTAGAATTGGATCTAATTTCAGCAGGAATGGTTGTGTCAATTGGAAACAGAACAGTAGCAATAGAGCCCGTTCATCTGACTTCCCTTGTATCGTTTTGATAGGCAAATAAGGAGGCGCAGGTAAATCCATCCTCTTTCTCCATCCCACATCTTAATTTTCTCCCAGATGAGAAATAAGAGATAAAATCTTTATGCTGTAGCCATTTTTTAGATATAGACGATTAAAGGGATATTTGGATTCTGTCCTATCCGTAAGAGTGATGTTAGTTGTTGATTGTTAGTGCTGGAGGCATGTAGCTCGAGATAGATGAGAGGATAGTCCCGTTTGTGATTACATTGATTGATCCGAGATACTTGTTATCTTAAATTACTTCGCATGTACATACATAACAAATGTAAAATATGAAGATCATATATATAGGCATGCTTTTATGTAAAATGAATCACGTCGAGGAAATACATGTGAAGCATGGAGCAAGAAGTGCCAGTTCATTTTAAATGCGTTGAAAGAGATAAAATCCCGTTTCTTGAGAAAGACGATATAAGCTGTGGATTTTGGTACTATTCATGCCACACTTTCTAGTTTATGATTGTGTCGTCGGGAGGTCCGTAGCATGGGAGAGATGAAAGGAGGGTACCGCGGATGATTCCATTGTTTGATCTCGGATATTTAAATAATTTATGGATACATGAAGTTCCAAGAAATATGTTGTAACTATTTAAAATGAATCATGTCCAAGAAATAGATGTGTAATTAATAAGGCATAGCAAGGATATCTCTAACTCTATGTAACCAAGCAGGAATAGGGCGAATTGGAAATTTGTAACTCCTGTCTACAATTTTCTTTCCCATAATTTGTCTTGTTTACTCTGTGTTGATGATCAGCACTCCAGTCCAACAATCAGGATTTTAAATAACTTGCCTTCCACTGTACATTAGAATATCTCCTTAGAAATATCTTTTCCGTTGTCATCACTTGGACATTCATTATCATCGATCAGCAGCTTCAATCCTTTTTTGGTTGTAACTCTTGATAATGCATCACATCGTTGCCCATGGCCGAATACTCGCTTAGACAAATTCCTACCTTGTTCAAGGATTGACCTTGGCTCTTATTCATGGCCATTGCGAATTAGACTGAGAATGGATATAGGCAGCGTCTTTTCAGCATGAATTGCCATTTTGAGTCGCTGGGTGACATCTGACATGATGATCCATGGTATGTATACCTTTTCGCCAACATTTTTTCCTTTAATAATTTTTGCCTCGATGTACATATTTCCAAGTTGGTTTATTGTCAATTTCACGCCATTGCATAAACCTGCAGCTTGGTGTTTGTTGTGTAGGAGCATCACTAACAAACCTTCCTAGATTTCTGGGAACTTCAGGGTGTTGAGAAACTCAGTAGGATACATGTTATCCATGCTCATGTTATTCGTCATTGCATTGCACACGTATCCGGGCTTGGGTATCTCTCCTCTTCACCTTTGTATCCGGCTCATTATGTTCTCGTTTACTTCCCTGCCTCACATAGTATTGCTCTTTCTAATAAGAATTCCGCTCACGGTATTTTTGCAGCGAGTTTGGCTATGTGCTTCGGACTGTTTCTTCTTTCAGATTTCCTTTTTGTAGCAGCAGGTTCTTAACCATTTTAATCCAAGCCTCTCCTTCATCTCATGTTGTTTTTCCATTGCCTATTTTTAGTGTCCACTCTGCAAATTCAGCGACATTGTTTTGTCCTGGATCCGTTGATAACCTAAATATTTCCATGTGATTCCATAGGTACGTTCTTTGATTTAAGCATTAACAATCTCCTCTCGCCTCACCTTGGTTATAACTGGTAGTATTTTTCTGAGAGTCGCTGGGTGACATCTGACATGATGATCCATGGTATGTATACCTTTTCGCCAACATGTTTTCCTTTACTAATTTTTGCCTCGATGTACATGTTTCCAAGTTGGTTTATTGTCAATTTCACGCCATTGCATAAATCTGCAGCTTGGTGTATGTTGTGTAGGAGCATCACTAACAAACCTTCCTGGATTTCTGGGAACTTCAGGGTGTTGAGAAACTCAGTAGGATACATGTTATCCATGCTGATGTTATTCGTCATTGCATGGCACACGTATCCGGGCTTGGGTATCTCTCCTCTTCACCTTTGTATCCGGCTCATTGTTCTCGATTACTTCCCTGCCTGACATAGTATTGCTCTTTCTAATAAGAATTCCGCTCACGGTATTTTTGCAGCGAGTTTGGCTATGTGCTTCTGACTATTTCTTCTTTCAGATTTCCTTTTTGTAGCAGTAGGTTCTTAACCATTTTAATCCAATCCTCTCCTTCATCTCATGTTGTTTTTCCATTGCCTATTTTTAGTGTCCACTCTGCAAATTCAGCGACATTGTTTTGTCCTGGATCCGTTGATAACCTAAATATTTCCAAGTGATTCCATAGGTACGATCTTTGATTTATGCATTAACAATCTCCTCTCGCCTCACCTTGGTTATAACTGGTTGTATTTTTCTGAAGTATCCTCCTAGTACCACTGCCATCAAACCAAATGACCTCTCATAGCTTTTTCCGTTATGAAGCTTGTACCATGCAATGCCTGTTTGCCATAGTAGCTTCATCCCACAGCATATGTGAGGTCTTGTTTAACAGTTAAACCAAATGTGTACCTTGCTTTATTTCAGACGTTGATTCTTCGGCGATAATCTGTGGAACGCGGAACCTTGAGTGTGTTGTTCTTCCATCTTGGAGAAGCAACACTGCAGCTCTGCATGATTCTACAGCAAGCACTATCTTTCCCTCTCGTTTAAGCTTCGTCGTTATTGTTTTCTTTCCTCCCGTAGATAGGTTTTCTCGTGCCACTGTAGCTATTCGCTTTGTTTTCCTAGACTTTTGTCAACTGATTCCACTATTGCATCATAGGCTTATTTCTTGTCTTGGTTAAGATTGTTTGGTATGGTTGGTTGCTCAGCCTTGAGCTTGTGGCTTGTCCATGTCGTAGCTGACCTCCTTTATAAGTCTTTTCCCCAGTATAGCTGTAGAATCTGCTGCACGCCTCTGCCAATGTTTTGCCTGTAAAATTAGTCATGGTTGGCCTGGTAAAACAGTTTGTATTATCATTAAAAAAACAAATTGTATTTTGTTGAGCGTAATACATACCCTGTCTAGCCTGTCTAGCCGGCCGGCCGGGTCGCTGGGAGCCTGCACACGCAGAGCAGCTCTCATGGCCGAGCTGCTCTTTCTAGGCTTTTCTGCAGCACGTCGGCGACGGTCATGACGATGTGATAATCGACGAAGGCCCCTCTATAACGGCAGCGCGACGCCCGTTGAATCCTAGCCTTTGATACTACTGGCTTGAGTTTGATTCGCTGGACATCTGGCGTGTCGTCGTCGCCACCGCAGAGCGGGATTTGCTGACATCGTTCCTTAGATCGTCGTCGCCGCTGGGATGCGTTACCATCGTTCTTTCGATCTTCCGGGGGCCCATTGTTTTTGGTTAGCTGAGCGTCCAAAGGTGCTCGTTATTTGGAAAGTCCGTTGGAGGCAATGCATGGATCGATGCCTGTCAAATTAGTCATGGTTGGCCCTGTAAAACAAATTGTATTGATTCAGGAAAAAAAAGAACTGTATTTTGTGTAGCGGAGTACATACCCTGTCTGGCCGGCCGGCATGTCGCGGAGCATGCGCACGCAGAGCAGGTCTCATGGCCGAGCTGCACTTCTAGGCTTTTCTGCTGCACGTCGGCGACGTTCATGACGATGTGATAATCGACGATGGCTTCTCTATTCCGTCAGCACGATGCCTGTTGAATCTTAACCGGTTATCTGCTGGCCTGAGTTTGATTCGCCGGACATCTAGCGTGTCGTCGTTGCCACCGGCTGCCGGGATGTGCTGCCATCGTTCCTTCAATCATCGTCGCCGACGGGCGTGCTTTTGATTAGCCAAGCATCGCCGGACATCTCGCGTGTCGTCGTTGCCACCGGCCGCCGGGGTGTGGTGACATCGTTCCTTCAATCGTCATCGCCGCCGGTGTGCTTTTGATTAGCCGAGCGTCCAAATCGATGTTATCCCTTCGCGAGCTCATCAGGGATGCTAGTCGCCATCTTCATCGCTGCCGTGTTGATCGCAGCAAAGCAGCACCAATCGCGGCCTATATTGGGCTGGAGAGATACGTGTGTTTTTTAGGTAAGAGATTTGTTTGCTGGAGTTCTTATCGTACACGGTGGGTAATCCTGTTTTTTTATGTCGCACGTGCATGTGCTTCGGTCCCTAGCATATTAATCTCAGCCGTTGGGATTTTATGACTTTAGATTGATAAATCTTAACCGTTGGTTATCCTGTGTTTTAAGTATATAATAGATTTTTGGTTGTTCCATGCATGTTATATATCATTGCCACATGCTTTTATAATGTTTTTATATCATTTTGGCACATTTTATGGAACTAACCTATTAACAAGATGCCCAGTGCCAGTTCCTGTTTTATGCTGTCTTTTTGTTTCAGAAAAGCTAGTCGGGAACTTTCTCAGAATAAGCTGCAAATTTACATGATTTATTTTTACGAAGAAACAAAGACGGAGTCAGGAGGGCGCCTGCAGGGGGGGCCCCATAGCCCCCAGACGACCCCCAGGCACAGTCAAGGCTGGACTGCGCCTGGGCCCCACCTGGGCGCCTCACGAAGCTTCCGATGCCACCCTTTCGCTTATAAATTCAGTTCCTCCCGAAAACCCTCGGTACCCGATCATATTTTCTAGAAAACGTCCAAGGCCGCCGCCGTCGCCAACCCTAGATCGGGTGGGTTTTGCTGCTCTTCCCGGCACCCTGCCGGAGGGGGAGATCATCACCGGAGGCATCTACACCACCATGCCAGCCTCCGGAGTGATGCGTGAGTAGTCCACCACGGGACTACGGGTCCATGGCAGCAGCTAGATGGTTGTCTCTTCTCATTGCACATCCTAAATTCACCATGACGAAAAAAACTAAAAGTAACCAGTTCCAGAATACACAAATGATATACTCGATGGCTAAGGTAGACCTTACCCTTCCTTGAAGCCTAAAAAAATGCACATAACCAAGTATCTCATATCACCTGAAAAAAAGGTAAAATTCTTCTAGCTTCAAGAAGGTAAATAACAACTATGATAATATTATTTAAAGGCTATTCACAGCGCATCTCGTATCAAAGAAACCTCCTCTTGAACATCGCCGTACAATGTAAACTGTTTATAATTCTTCTGAAAATGAATAAGAAACAAAAAAGAGAACTCTTTACACGTTTAATTTCAAGACTAAATTTGACGGCTCCAAAAAGTATACAGTTCAGAACCTAACTGTTCTCTTTTCAGATACTTATCTGAATGTTAGAGGTACATGACACTGTTTCTTTCCACTTTATTTCTGCAGAAAAATGGACCTTCAATCCATCAGTACGTGGATTATTTTCACTTCATTCTTCCTAAATGTCCACTCTCTGCAAATTTCCATGTCCATGATACAAATATTAGGGACATCAATAAACCAACATAGGCATCAGAGATTGCAAGCAAAAGGGAGAACATAGCATGGGAGCGGAGAGGGAGATGTGTAAGGCGAACAACCTGGCCGGTGGATGTGATGGGTCCTCTGAAGTCATTCACACCTAGTTTGGACGCCATAGAATCAATTTTTCGAACACCCAACCTACAAGAACAAACAAAAGATCATCTAGCCTCATCTATCCTTACAGTACAAAAAAGCTTACAAAGGAAGCTAAATAAAGTTCTGATTGTTAGAGAAGAAAAGAGCAGCTACTACCGAAGCAGGAACGCAATAGACTCACGCATATTGTAGATTCCTCAGCATAAAAGACATAGAAACAGGGAGACGAACAAATTCTAGACCAATTTAGCAGCGAGCAAGATCCGGTCAGGGAGGTGGCGGCGCGCGCTGGTCAAGGGCGAGAAGTATAGGAAGCAGCTTTGGGAGGTGCGACAAATGGAGGCGGCACGCTGTACCTGAACTAATTTTTTTTAAATAATACGCGAAACTTATTTAATTAGAAAAATAATACACGTTTTTTTTTTTTTTAAATATTAGCCAGTCGTCTTGGCCTAAGCCGACTGGACTCACTCGTCACTGCCTAGGACGAGAGGCCCCACTCGTCCACGTGTAAGCTGACTAGTGGCTGGGCCACGTGCATGTGCATGCGATGCAAGACCACTAGTCGTCTTCCCCAAAGACGACAAGGCACTAGTCGTCTTCCCCAAAGACGACAAGACCCTAATCGTCTTCCCCAAGGACGATTAGTACTAATCGTCTTCGGCCAAGATGAATGGATAATATTTTTGAAAATAAAAAAAACGCGTATTATTTTCCTAATTAAATAAATTTCACGTATTATTTTAAAAAAATTAGCCCGGAGCTCACTGCCCCACCATGGCGTGCGCTCGACGTGATGTTGCACCTGATCCCAGAGCTACAAAATCTGGCGACATGCCTGCCTCTTCTGGTCTCTCATGTGGCTCTAGCGATTGTCTGGTGATGTCGACAGCCACCCCTCCTCTCCTCAATCTGGACCACCCGGATGCCACGACCTGACGCCCTGCCCTACCTCTCCCTCGCGCGCAGTCCCGGCGGCAAAAGTCGCCCCTCTCGGTCCTCTTGTGGAGATGTCTCCGGTTCCCTTCTTCCTGTGCATGTGAGAGAAAAAGCTCCACGTACAGCAGGGGCAGCCTGCTCACAACCAATAGCATAGAACACAATCGAGACGAAGACAGTACGAACGGCGAGCCTGCACGAGCAATCGAAGGCAAAACATGAACAACATTGCAACATATAGCGGGCTAGTAAAAAATAAGGGGAGCCAACCATCACGTACCTTCGACAGACTCCTGCGAGGACGCTCAGCGAGAGAAGCACCATCCTGGACAAGAGAGGAGGAGGTTGCATCACTACCAAAACTGCAAGAACAGGTGCGGGGGAAACAAAAGTTGCAAAGAAACTAAAAGAAAGCCAGAGCAAGCAAACAACCAAAGGGTAGAACAAGAAAAGAGAAGAACAGCCAGAAACACATAAGGTGAGCAAACGGGAAGATCGGAGGAACAAAAATGACGCTACGAACGGAAGAAGAAAGAAGGAAAGCAAGAAGAGAGAGAGAGCAGACAAACAAGAAAATATTTTTTTACAAATATAGCCCCCTACACAATGCAATTGTCAAAAATGGCCCCCTCTGAAAAAATTTGTCAAAAATAGCCCTGGCGGGAAGATAGCAAAACGACACGTGTCCTCCCGCCATCTGGAATGGCGGGAAGTCTTCTACGGCGACACGTGGCACATACCACCAGCTGGAGTGGCGAGATGTGGTGGGGTCCGCACGACGAGACGCAGACTGCTGCTCGGTGCCAAGGCACTTCCCGCCACTTGGTATGGCGGGAGGATACTTTCCGCCACGTGGTATGGCGGGAAGAGACTTCCCTCCAACTGGAATGGCGGGAGGACACGTGTCGCTTCGCTGTCTTCCCGCCAGGGCCATTTTTGACAAAAAAATTCAGAGGGGGCCATTTTCGACAATTTCATTGGGCAGGGGGCTATATTTGTAAAAAAAATCAACAAGAAAAGAAACAGATATCAAAAGCAGGAAGAGGAGGATGACCGAGAAGACGCAAATGAGTAGTAGCTAAGTAAGCAAGCGGCAGGGAACAGACAAAACGCAAGCATGTACGCCAAACCAACCACCGTGACTGAAGACAATAAAAGTGGAGAAAAAATCCCACGCAAGCAAGTACAGAGAGAGGACAAAGCAGCACCCACATGATCGTAAGTAGGCACTGAGGAGGGAACCGGGAACAGGCTGCCCACCGGCTACAGGCAGCGTTCACCGGCTGCAGGCCACGCACAACTCAAAGAAGAAAGCCAAGAGGAGGCGGAGCAAGTCAAGGCAAAGAAAGAGAAACAAGAGAAGAAAGCCCGAAGCAACCGACTGAACGAAGTGGAAGGCAAGACAAAATGACATAGCAGAGACAAAAACGAAGCCAACCACTCGGTTGTCCCATGCCTCCAACCAATAAGAACTGCACACATCATAGCTGCGACAACGGCGTGGCCATCAATGATAGGTTGACGAGAAGCGAGGTGCGAGATTGCAGGGAACCCACGCGCTTTGTTATAGTGTAGTATCATGCACGCCAGTAAAACTGCCACAATAACCGGCGTGCACCTACCGCACGCCAGTGTTATTTCCCGTCTGATCTGACAGATTTTGTCCACATATTACTGGCGTGGGGGCAACTCGGACACGCTAGTGATTCCCACATATTACTGGCGTGGCATATTTCGCACGCCGGTGATTCGTTCTAGAATTTGGCCCCAAGTAATCACCGGCGTGGATTTTGCGTTACCCGCCGGTGATTAAAAGCCAGCTATAAGCAGTTTCCTTGTAGTGCGAGGAGGATCAGGGACGCGGCGTACTCCGACGTATCTGACCAGAGGAGGAGGCGCACTTCACGGGAGCCGCACTAAGTAATCGCTACCGCTTAGTGGGGGAGGGCTGGAGGAGCCAGATAGTCCGTCTCTGGGCTGATCGTGCCAGAGGAATTGCCCGCAAGTCCGTCCCGACAAGCCCAAACGCCACCCACACGTGTCCAATTTTATTAAAATTGCTGGGATCTCCATTGCCCACGACAACAACTGAGTAGTTAGTTAAATACTATATAAAATATATCTAGTAGATCAAATATAAGCTCCATTTATGTAATGAAGTTAATATATATATTTAGTTCATATCGGAAAAAATATGAGAAAGGTCGGACCAAATGGGTCGACCCGTTGAATGTTGTGCCAAGAAAAAGGCCGGACTTCCGCCTGGTGATCCAAGGGGGCAAATAACTGATAGTAGTTTGAGTCCGCCTGTTAGAGTTGACCTTAGGATTAGAGACGGACCGAATCGAATGGGGCCGGTGTTTCCTAAATAAACTAAACAAGGGTATCAAATAAAGGATCACGTGATCTCAAAAAAGAAAAGAAATCAAGGACCGCGTAATAATTAACCTTCCTACGATGAAAAGAAAGAATGTGGCGCCAAAACTTTTTGGCGCTCCCGCCAAAGCTGTTGACACGCACACAGGGCAGTATATAAATATATACTCACTAGTGGAAACCATGCCTTTGGTCAAGACCCCAATTGGGATCCAGTCCCGATTGCGTTTGAACCCGGACTAGAGGAGGGCACTAGTCCCGGTTCAACGATTACGATGCCGCAGAGGACTAATCCCGGTTCGAACAGGACCTCTAGTCCCGGTCCGTATTACGAGCAGGGACTAGAGGTGTCTTGCACGGCAAGGCCATGTGCGGTAACCTCTAGTCCCGGCTCGTAATATGGACCGGAACTAGAGGTCCTCTGTTCCTATAAAAGCAGCCCTTGATCACCCCTCTCCTCTATTTTTTTCCATTCTATAAGGTGAGAGGTGTGTGCTAGTTTGTTGTTTCTTCCTATGCATCAGAGGTGTTCGATGAAATGCCCGAGCTAGCCAGCTTCGTTCTCCTTTGTTCTTCACCACCGAGCTCGAGTTTATCCCCATTTTATTGAAGTGTTCCAAGAGGTTAGCAACTAAACCCTTTCATCTTTCATTTATAATCTTAGCATCGTGATTGCATTTGACATACTTACATAATGCAAATGAGCCATCCATGGATGTACGCTGACCGACGCTCTAACGAGTACATGCAAGGTGTGCGTTCTTTTCTCAACGTGGCTGAGGCAAACACACGGAATGGTTTTATGTGTTGTCCATGCCGTAACTGTCGGAATGAGAAGGATTACTCTTGCTCACAAACCCTTCACATCCACCTGATTCAGTTTGGTTTCATGTCCGGCTATAATTGTTGGACCAAGCACGGAGAAAGAGGGGTTATGATGGAAGACAACGAAAAATAAGAGAACGATGACAACTACATGTGCCCTGAATACGGTGGTAATGCAAGGGGGGAAGCTGAAGATGAAGAGGTACCAGATGAGCCTATCATAGATGATGATTTACGTCGGGTCATCGTTGATGCACAGACCGAAGCAGAAAATGCACTTGAGAAGTTGAAGTTGGAGCGCATGTTAGAGGATCAGAAAAAAAGTTGTACCCAACTTGCGAAGATGGCAACACAAAGCTCGGTACCACACTGGAATTACTGCAATGGAAGGCAGAGAATGGTTTATCTGACAAGAGATTTGGGAATTTACTGAAAATAATGAAGCAAAAGCTTCCAAAGGATAACGAATTGCCTGACAGTACGTACGAAGCAAAGAAGGTTCTCTGCCCTCTAGGATTAGATGTGCAGAAGATACATGCATGCATTAATGACTGCATCCTCTACCGCGGTGAGCAGTACGAGAATATGAATGAATGCCCGGTATGCGGTGCATTGCGGTATAAGATCAGACGAGATGACCCTGGTGATGTTGAGGGCCAGCCTCCCAGGAAGAGGGTTCCTGCCAAGGTGATGTGGCACGCTCCTATAATACCACGGTTGAAACGTTTGTTCAGAAACAAAGAGCATGCCAAGTTGTTGCGATGGCACAAAGATGTCGATACACCCGGCTGATGGGTCGCAGTGGAGAAAAATCGATAGAGAGTTCAAGAAATTTGCACGTGACGCAAGGAACTTAAGGTTTGGTCTAAGTACGGATGGCTTTAATCCTTTTGGGGAGCAGAGCAGCAGTCATAGCACCTGGCCTGTGACTCTATATCTATAACCTTCCACCTTGGTTGTGCATGAAGCGGAAGTTCATTATGATGCCAGTGCTCATCCAAGGCCCGAAGCAACCCGGCAACGACATTGATGTGTACCTGAGACCATTAGTTGAAGAACTTTTACAGTTGTGGCGTGACGAAGGGGTACGTGTGTGGGATGAGCACTAACAGGAGCCATTTGACCTACGAGCGTTGTTGTTTGTAACATCAATGATTGGCCTGCTCTTAGTAACATATCAGGACAGTCAAACAAGGGATACAATGCATGCACGCACTGTTTAGATAAGACTGAAAGTATATATTTAGGTAACAAGAATGTGTAACTGGGGCATCGTCGATTTCTTCCAAGGCAGCATCCCGTAAGAAAGAAAGTCAAGCATTTCAAAGGTGAGGCAGATCACCGGACGAAGCCACCCCTCCCTACTGGTGATGTTATATATGATATGGTCAAGGATTTAGAAGTAATCTTTGGAAAGGGTCCTGGCGGACAGTCTGTTCTGAATGACGCTAACAACCACGTACCCATGTGGAAGAAGAAGTCTATATTTTGGGAGCTACCCTATTGGAAACTCCTATAGGTCCGCTCTGCAATCGACGTGATGCATGTGACAAAGAATCTTTGCGTGAACCTGCTAGGCTTCTTGGGCGTGTATGGAAAGACAAAAGATACGCCGGAAACACGACAGGACCAGCAACATATGAAAGACCCAGACAACCTGCATCCAATGAAGACGGATAAAGGACATCTATGTCCTGCTAGCTACGCTCTTACGAAAGAAGAGAAGGAGATATTTTTTGAAGTCCTGAGCAGTATGAAGGTCCCATCTGGCTTCTCGTCGAATATAAAGCGAATAATAAATATGGCAGAGAAAAAGTTCCAGAACCTAAAGTCTCATGACTGCCACGTGCTTATGACTCAATTGCTTCCGGTTGCATTACGGGGGCTTCTACCGGAAAATGTTCGACTGCCCATTGTTCAGCTATGTGCGTTCCTCAATGCAATTTCACCGAAGGTAATCGATCCATCCATTCTAGGAAGGCTACAGAAGGATGTGGTTCAATGTCTCGTTAGTTTTGAGTTGGTGTTCCCACCATCCTTCTTCAATATTATGACACATCTCTTAGTACACCTGGTCGAAGAGATTATCATTTTGGGTCATGTATTTCTACACAATATGTTCCCCTTTGAGAGGTTCATGGGAGTCTTGAAGAAGTATGTTCATAACCGTGCTAGGCCAGAAGGAAGCATCTCCAAAGGCTATGGAACAGAGGAGGTCATTGAGTTTTGTGTTGACTTTATTCCTGGCATTAAGCCGATTGGTCTTCCTGAATCGCGACATGAGGGGAGACTGAGCGGAAAAGGCACTCTAGGATGGAAATCAACAATATGTAGGGACGGGCATTCTTTCACACAAGCACACTACACAGTTCTACATAATTCCAGTTTGGTGGCTCCGTATATCCAGAAACACAAGAATATTGTACGCTCCAACAACCCGGGGATGGATGACTCCTTGATTACAAAGGAACACATGGAGAATTTTGGCGGTTGGTTACAAACACATCTCAACAATGACAACACTGTCTCATATGAGCTGTACTTGTTGTCTAGGGGACCATCTTCGATTATTTGGACTTTCCAAGGGTACGAGATAAATAGGAATACATTTTACACGATCGCCCAAGATAAAAAGAGCACCAACCAAAACAGTGGTGGCCGCTTTGATGATTCAACAAACAACAATGGGCGAAAGGTCACATATTATGGTTACATAGAGCATATATGGGAACTTGACAATGGACCTTCTTTTAAGGTCCCTTTGTTCTGGTGCAAATGGTTCAACCTGAAAGGCGGCGGGGTAAAGGTAGACCCATTGTACGGAATGGATACAGTGGATCTCAAGAATCTTGCGTACGACACCGAACCATTTGTTCTAGCCAATGATGTGGCTCAGGTTTTCTATGTGAAGGACATGTCTACCAAACCAAAAAAAGAAAAGATATGCAAGCGAATACATCAGCCGATGAGCCAAAGCACCACATAGTTCTTTCAGGGAAAAGAAACATCGTGGGAGTGGAGGACAAGACAGACATGTCAGAAGATTACAATAAGTTTCATGAAATTCCGCCCTTCAAAGTGAACACTGACCCAAGCATCAAGTTAAATGATGAAGATTGTCCATGGTTACGGCGCAATCAGAAGAAAGGGACACACACGAAGAAAAAGTGAAGACTGGATAGGGATGTTGCTGGTGATGTGTAACGATATTTGGTGAACACTGATATTTGGTTCTAAAAATCCAACGGCTTACAAGCGCTCGAAAAAGTTGGTGATGTTGTTAAGGATGTTTTTAAAATAAAGAGATGATTATTACAAATTTTAGAAAAGATATGACTTTCAAATTCAAACAATATTAGCATGTTGAATTTTTTCATGTTGAAATTTTAGAAGTGATTCAAATTCAAACACTTTTCATGTTGAAAATTTTGTCAGATTCAAAAGTATGCAGAAGCTATTCAAATTCATATTTAAAAACTTTTGAAATTCATTTTTAATTAAAAATGGCAAAATGGTTAATAGTTTGAATACTTAGAATAAATATTTAGAAAACAAAAAATGGTTTTGGATTAGTTATTCAAATTCAAACACTTTTCATCTTGAAAGTTTTGTCATATTCAAAAGTATGCAGAAGCTATTCAAATTCAAACACTTTTCAAACTCAGTTTCAAAAAATTTGGGCCTTTGCGCGCTCACCTCTGGTCCCGGTTGGTGGCACGAGCCAGGACTAGAGGTGCATTTGCGCGGGCCTTTTCGGCTCCACCGAAAAGACATCTATTACCGGCTCGTGCCACGGACCGGTACTAGAGGGTACCTCTAGTACCGGTCCGTGGCACGTGCCGGTACTAGAGGCGTGTGGGTATAAATACCCACACCTTATCCCGGTCCGTCCCACCACCCGTGAACAGAGGAGCTCCACCGCCGCCATGACGAAAACGACGCCGTGAGGCTGCCGAAATCGCCGCCGCGCGCCGCCGTCTCCCCTCCACGCGCTCGCGCCTCTCCTCCGCCGTCGCGCCCGCTCTCCTCCGCCTCGCCGCCGCCTCTCCTCCATGCACCCGCGCCCGCTCTCCTCCGCCTCACCGCCGGCCTCTACACGCCCTACTCCTCCGCCTCGCCGCCGCCTCTCCTCCGCCGCCGCGCCCGCTGCCCCGCCGCGTCGCCCGTACTCCTCCGCCTCGCCGCGCCTCCGGCCGATCCGCCGCCCGCAAGAGGTAGTTTTTTTTAGTTTAGTTTTTTTGTTTTTTAATTGTAATTTAGTGTTAGGCATTTTAGTGTTAGCAAATTAGGTGTAATTTTAGTGTAATTTTGTAGATTTTGCTTAGGTGTTAGTAGAAATTTTGCTAAGGTGGTGTGTAGAGTAGAAATTAGGTGTGTAGATTTTGCTTAGTTGAAATTTTGCTACGGTGTTAGTAGAAATTAGAGTAGAAAATTTGTTTAGTTGAAATTTTGCTAAGGTGTGCAGATTTTGCCTAGGTGTTAGTTTAAATATTTTGCAAACTGTAATTATTTTGCTTAGGTGTTAGTGTAAACATTTTGCTTATGTCTTATAAAAAATGTGTTTTTAGTTTATTGTTCTCGGCGACGATGTCTTTGTTGGACCAGAGGGGCGATGTCGGGACTGGGCTCCGTCGGGTTGGCACTGGGAGGTGCTAACTTCCGGGACGCGCAGCTTGGTGAGGAATCCGGGTGACGTCGTCGACCCGGATCTTCTTTGGTGGCATTCGCGTGAGCCACGCTCGGTGCAGAGGGTGCCAGCCCTGAGGTGGTAGTACATAGCCGTATCAGGAAGGAGGACGAGCACGTCCATCGCTAGATGTACTTGTTGGATACGCCAGCGGTGTATGACAGTAGATGGTCGATTCTTCATAGGGTTCCTTATGACCCTGTGATGGTTCCTGTTCTTTGGATGCGCAGCGCCGGTACCAGAGCACCCCGCAGCTTAGGACCCGGTCGTAGTTAGTTTGAGAGGTTAATGCATGTGAGAGGAAGATGTATTATTGATATTATTCGTGATGTATTTAGGGTTAAATAAAAATGGACCCGTGCTATGTTACTGGATTAAATAAAGATGTATGAGCGATACTTTTGCATATTTGTAAAGTTCCCCACTTTGAATTATTCTGCTAAAGCTAACATTGTTTTATCTTTCTTTTGTATTAGTTAAGCAATGGATGGAGATGTTCCCTTCGTAAGCAGATAAAGGGAAGAAGAGATCTTCTCCATGATGCGGCAACCCGCGGATGGAGCTGAAGACGGTAGAGCAGAAGATGGCTCACAATTTTTTAACGAGTCCGGTCCGGGAATGGAGCCGGAAGGAAGCAACGGAGCACAAACTAGCAAGGAGTGCGATGACGACTCACAAATTGGTGGACCCCCGCCGTCTGGCGAGGTATATTAAGCCTATGTTGATCAGATGCAATAACTGATTTGTATATATATATTAACAAATGTTTCTTATTTTTAGACCTCCGCATCGACCCAATCTAGTAAACGAGGTCATGCCGAAGGGATGGCTGCAGATGCGCATCTCATAATTGAGGTCATCTCTGCAGATGGCAAACCGTTGGAGCCCAAGGCGAACGCAGCAAAGTTTGTGCATCAATGCGAAGTTGTTGTTAGGGACAATGTTCCGATCAGCATTCAGGAATGGATTGAGCAAAAAACTTAGAGGGAGCTAGTTATGTCAGCGACAGAACTAAAGATGTGCTTTGGGACAAGCTCAAAGCAAAGTTCACCCTACCGGTGTTGGATTGTCCCGAAAAGACAAAAGCCATGACGAAAAAAGTCAAGCATTTCGCTCTGAAGAAGATGGCTGAACAATTCAATAATTACAAGAATAGATTATACCGTGATTGGGTCTCGAAAAATAAAGTTCCAGATTTCACTGGAGCACTAGAGAGCCAACGGGCTCACTGGAAGGCATTTCTGGAATACAAGGATTCAGAACTAGCCAAGCAGAGATCAAAAATGAATAAGGAGAATGCAGCGAAAAAGAAATATCACCATAAGTTGGCGGGAGGTGGCTACGTAAGTGCCGAGCCTAAGTGGGATCTGATTGAGGTCGTTATGCGCGAAAAAGGTATCACTCCAGTTACAGATAACTGGCCCCATAGGGTCAGAAATTGGATGCTTGCTCATGGGGCGGAGTATGACGCATCAGGTGATCTAATAGTTGATGAAACAAAAGAAACTCTATACCCCGGAAAGCAATTCTTGATGCAATCGCCGATGCTCGAGAGGGAAGGTTTATTCCCGACAGAGAGAACGACGAGCTGACAAAGGGTCTCGGTAATAAAGAAAAAAGAGGACGAACACGAGGCAAGGGAGCTTCTGTGACGTGGAATGAAGGGTTTCCCAAGGACCGTGAATCTTATAGAAGCCGAGCAAGAGCAAGGAAGAGGAAGGAGCAGGAGGATTCAGACCGGTTGAGCAAAGTAGAAAGTATCATTAGCCAACAACAGAAGCAAATAGATCAATTGCGTGAGCAAGCTTGTCAAGGGGCAACTCATTAGCTGTAGCAAGATAGTCAAGCAGGTGGTCCATCTCAACGAAAAAGCAGCGTGGCTTCCACGGCGGTCGGTGCTGATGAGGCATCGAAGCAAACCTACCCCATGGATTATATCACTGAGAAGACAAGTTGTGAGCTACATGAGGCACTGAGAAACTTAACCGTGAAGGCGGCAGACGGCAATGCTTTAACTTGTGAATCTACAGCACTGTATCGTGGCAATGAGATTCCAGATGGCTATGCTCGTGTCGGCGTGGATCAAGTTGAACCCGCATTTCAATCACTCGACCTTGTCATCCCTGGAGATGATGATGAGAGGGCACTGGGAGATGTTGATGCATGTAAAATGCATACATGAACTTTACATTTTATTACTTGATATTCCAACTTATTTGCATCATATATGGGTTATATTTATGTTTTATAATAATTTTAGGGGATAATTCACAGTTTCCCCATTTATTTGGAATTAACCCTGCAGAACCAGAAAACCCCTTTTTCCATGTTTTTGACTTTCAGGGACTCAAATGACGTCCAAATGACCTAAGATTTTACGGGGCCCAATATTTGGAAGGAAGAAGACGTACGAGCCAAGGAAGCGAAAAAGTGGAAGCCCGATGAGGGAAATAGGTGGGCCCACGCGGCCAGATTCCTTGGCCGCGTGGGCACCTCCTTTTCCCCCTCGTGGCTCCGATGCCGTCCGTTTTCGTCTCCGTGGCTTCGTCTTGACCTGAAACCGACTATAAAAATAGTCCCCCGAGGAGTTTCGCGAGGAGGCGGCGGAGAAACACAAAACCACGAAACAGAGAGTCAGAAGGCTGCCGCCGGAGAAGATCGGAGGGGGGAAACGCCGCCGGAATCACTTCCGGAGGGCTCCACCCCCCTCCGGCGTGTTCATCATCAACATCTACAGCAAGATCATCTCCATCTCTCCACTGTAAACTCTTGGCAAACATGATATATGATGCAATATACTATTCCCTTGATCTATTGTGTCTCCCCATCTATGTTTGAGAAGTGATTTGTTCATGGCAAAAGTGAAATAGTTCGTTGATTGGTTGCATACAAGTTTTGTTATCTTTTATGATTGTCTTGATGTACAATGTATGAGTGCACGCATATGTTGGGGAATGCATGTAAGGTGATCACCGTAGTGTAATGGATTGAGTAGGACGGGATGGAGTAGACAGAAACCGTGGTCTGAGACTTGAAGTTACTTTATGGGGGATATATTTGGGGGACCCTAGAACTTAAGGCTATGGTGGGACAATTATGTCTTAATAATTCTTGTGCTGCACATTTACTTGGCCATGAGATCCATCATAAGAGTTGTGTAATTTGCTCATTTACTTGGCTACACCTATTTATGGCTCCCACCTAAAAGAAACAACTAAGACTGAAACATGTGCTTCACTAATTGTGACAACCACACGAATGAAATAACAATTGCTAGAACATTTGCTCCCTTGAGATATTTGTTACTTGAGATATTTGCTACTTGCTACTTTGAGAAACTTGCTTGAGAAAACTGCTGAGAGAAACTTGCTCTAAGAAACTTGCGTTTGAAACTTGATTGAGAAACTTGTTACTAGATAAACCCATTCCACATCACTTGCTTTCATTAGTTAGTTCCTTTCATATTTAAACTTATTGCTTTGCACAAACGGCCATATAAGAGGGTTATAGGGCTTTAGAGAATAGATAGTTTACCTTCAGCTCCTCGTGGGTTCGACACTCAAATACTTATCGAATTGTGCTACAGTGATTCCTTGCTCTTGGGGATTATCAAGCACTTTTCTGGGGCCGTTGCCGGGGAGCGTTGTGCTAAGCTTTTATTCTTGTTTGCATTGCATACTAACATATAAATCTAAAACACAAAAAAAAATTATAAAATGGAAAACAACCAAACAATTATAGAATTGTATAATATCTATCTTGAGTTAGGACATGAAGTGTTTGAGGAGAAAATTAAATTTTATTTGCATAACAATCATGTTTGTGGTAGTACTAATTCTTTGAACACCTTTATTGCTAATGCTAAGGAAAACCTTAAGCTTGGGGAAGTTTGTTTTGATGAATATGGTATTTTTAGTCCCCCTACTATTGAGGATGAAAGTGATTTAATTGAGTTTGATGATCCATTATGCTCATTAGATGATAAGTCTTTATGTGGTGATTCTATTCAAAACTATGTGGTTATGTTTAACTTTAATGCTTGCAACTATTATGAGAGAGGAAGAGATAAGAATCCCCTTTATGTTTCTATGTTATTTAAAATGCAAGCTATTGATTATTATATGCATTGGTTACCTCAAATTTGTTGTTATTTATTCATATATAAAATTCCAATGCATAGGAAGAGAGTTAGACTTAAAAGTAAATTGTTTAATATTCTGTGGTGTGTTCCTTATGCTTTAACTTCCTATTCGGTTTGAGCACACCTTTATATCTTTACAACATGTAAAATATCTTTACCTACTGTTTTGTGACAATTAGTTTAAGATTTTCATTTTATATAAAATTTGGGAAAGTAAATGAGAAGGATGAGTAATGGAGAAGTTGGGGTCGACCTTGAACATGTGTTGTTCATGCCAATGGAACCGTTGCAAAGTCTCTATCATTAAAAAATTTCCCAAAGCTAAAACCAAATAAAAATAGTGTTTATGTTGTATATATTTGCTTCTCCTTTTGCCTTTTTGCTAAATCAAAAACAACAAAAATATTTTCCTTCTTCTTTGATTGTTTCTCTTGATTCTTGCTTGGTTCTTTTTGTTTCTTTTTGATTTTTATCTTCAGCTTAAGTTTTGGGTTTTTGAGTCAAGGTGCTTGTTTACTACCGTAACATCACCTTTGTATCTTATTTTTCATCTTAATGGCAAGAATAACCTCTTTTGAGAGGTAGGGTTAAACAATAGTGATTTGCTGTCCAGAAAACAGATTCCTGAGCTTCACTGCGAAAAATGTATAAAATCACAGAAGAGGAATTTTGACCTGATATTTTACGACAGCAATATTCAGTTATTAATACACATTTCATTAGTTCAAAGTTTTCTGATTTGAGCAACGTAAGTGCCTCTGAAAATTCATTCTTTACGGGATGTCCAGTTTTTGACAGATTCTGTCTTTATTTTGCATTACTCTCATTACTTGTGTTTTGTGTGGTTCTATTGATCAAAGAGCAATACAAAACCATAGTAATATTAGCTAATGTGTAGAATCAACTCATGATATGTCTTTGTTGTACCTATGAGGATTTCATTTATGGAGACACTAACCCCTCTAATCAAGTTTTATGATGAGTTTTGTGTAAAGTGAACTTTCAAGTGGAAGAGTTGAGGGTGATGAATAAAGATCACGAGGGACAAACACTCAAGCTTGGGGATGTTACCCCTAGGCTCACCCTACATATATCAAATAAGTACAATAATTTAAGCTTGGGGATGCCAAGCCACCTCACTCCAACCATCTTGATACCAAGTAAGAAGCCTAGCTATATGGCTATAAAGAAAGCGCTTTACGGGAGGCAACCCGGTTGTTTTTATTTGTGATTTTCTTTGTGTCCTCTTGCTGTAACAAGAGGCTTAGTTTTTAGTTTAGTTTCTGGAAATTTTAATAAAGTGCCAAGTTTTACCCATTTTGGTTGAAAAAGTTGCTTATAGCGTTCGGAGATTTTATTCCTGCACGAATCTGTGCACGGTATGATTTTTAGTTCTTAGTCTGTAACTCCGAATGATCTGATATTTGAACTGTGGTTGCAACTTTTCATCCTATGTATGCATGAATTTTTTCGGAATTTTTCGACAAATTTAAGTAGGGTAGAAAAATACGTTTTGCTGCTGCTGTTTTTCTGGACAGATTCTGTCCCATTTTGTTTGATGCATTCTTTGAACTTTTAACTTGAATCTTTTTGATCCAATTGAGTTTATAAGTAGGCATACAACATTATACACTTTCTGGACATTCATATGAATTTTTGTCTAAGGATTATATGCAGCAAGAAATCTATTTGTCTATCACTACTAATGTCACCCCACAGAAAAGAAATGGGAGAAACGGTGTTTTGAAGTTTTTTCACAGGGATTAGAGGAGTATCACCAAGAGCTATCCAAGGATGGTGAAGACCATAAGCTTGGGGATGTGAAGACAACCCCACAGGACCTACACACTCTCGGTTTGCACGCGTCTAACTTCTGTTTTTCGATCAATGCACCTTATCGCATAAACTTGGAGCGTCTTTTGCTTTTTATTTTGGTTTGATTTTTATTTTGTGAGACCACCACCATCATTTATATATGAAAGAGGTACTGGAAATTTGGGTTGAATTAAGTTGGATGCTATTAAAAATGATTGGGAAAGGGATGTTTAAGTTGATTCAAAAAGATACATATAGTTGCATGATTCATATGCTTTGTTAATGAGTGTTAATATGCAAGTGTTTTATCAAGAGCTATCTTTTATTCATGTTTTGGTGCTGAATGTTACTTTACTTTGTTTAACATGGATTGGTTAGTTCTATGGACACTCATGCATGCATTTAGACGGTCAACTTTCTCCCTCTTGCTAGCCCAAAAAAATTCCAACAAGTAAAAACTTGTTTCCAACACCTTCAACCAAAGTTTTTCCAATGAGTCCACCATATCTACCTATTAGCTTTATGCTATTCCGAGTATGTTTATCATGATATTTGTGTTATCTATACCTCTGAATAAAAATGCTTACGTTGTTGATTGTCATGGGAAAAGTTGGTTATAGAGCTCTCACGAACTTGATGCACACTTTACTTTTATTGCATAAAATAAACATGACCCGTTGTGATTAAAATTATGATGTTTGGGCTTGACAAATGTCTTGGGTTGGGAGTTAGCTCATATGTGCTGTCACATGGCAAGCTTTCAACATGCTCTTCATTTTATTTAGTTGATATCATGTACTTTTGTTTATGGATGCTTATCATGGGTGAAATAAATGTGGAGACAAAGAAAGTTTAAATGAGTTTGTATAAATGGTTAGAGAGACGCCTGGGCCGCTAATCTAAGCGATGCATCATTCATGGTGGAAATTTACTTACATACTATGGTGAACCTTCAGTGATACACCTTACAATAAAAAGCTATACCAATGGTAAATAAAAAGGGTGTTGAGATTGTTCATTTTGTTTGTTTGTCTTGTCATTTTGATATGGGCTTGTTTCATATCCTGGGACAAGAGGTACCCCAGTTGTCCACGTGTAAGCCGACTAGTGGCTGGGCCACATGCATGCGCATGCGATGCAAGACCACTAGTCGTCTTCCCCAAAGACGACAAGGCACTAGTCGTCTTCCCCAAAGACGACAAGGCCCTAATCATCTTCCCCAAGGACGATTAGTACTAATCGTCTTCGGCCAAGACGAATGGATAATATTTTTGAAAATAAAAAAAACACGTATTATTTTCCTAATTAAATAAATTTCGTGTATTATTTTAAAAAAATTAGCCCTTTTTTTTTGCGCCGGAGCTCACCGCCCCACCATGGCGTGCGCTCGACGTGATGTTGCTCCTGATCCCAGAGTTGCAAAATCTGGCGACATGCCTGCCTCTTCTGGTCTCTCATGTGGCTCTGGTGATTGTCTGGTGATGTAGCCGACTCCTGTAACATCCCAAAATTATAATAAGTATTATTATTCCAAAAATGTGGGCCAACAAAAACTTTTGTTGTATTATTGTGTTGGTTATATATTGTTGCTAGTGATGTCTGTTGCTCTAATTAGGAACTTGAAGAAAAACAAAGAAATAAAATAAAAATTTAAAACAATAAAATCATGTGACAAGTGTCACACAATTTCTCCAAGTGAGAAATTAATTTTCTTTCAAACAAAATTTAGTGGAGTGATAAAATGAGCACTCCCATTTTATTCCTACAACTTTTCCCTCTCCAAATATTAATTTCAAAAAACTAAATTTAAATTCCATATCTTTCTTTATCTTATTCAAATCAAGAAATGTGCTATGCTACACTTACAAAATAAATTCCTAAGCAGCACCACAAATCTTGATAAACATATGTGAAGCAAATTACGAAAATAAATTTCAGAAATTGGAAATTAATTTTGGTTCAAGCATTTCATCAAACACCTGGTGGCAGGAATCTGTTCTTCCCCATATCCGAGATCAATTCGATCGATTTCGATCGGAGTTCGTCGAATCTCTGCCCACATCTGCTCCCTGTCACTCCACTCAGCCCTCTCACTCACTGGAGCCGAAGAAATCGGTGTAATTTGACCAGGACCGACACGCCAGGGGACAGGAGCTCGCGCCCATGCCGCCGTGGTCGCCACTGTGGAGGAGGATGGTGGCGACGCCGTGGTGGCACAGCGTCGTGCCCCCTCTCTCTCCCTCGCTCTTCTGCTCCAGAAGACGCGAGAATACCGGCAACACAGCTCCCACACGTGCCCCTTTGCTCACGCCCGTCCGAGCCTAGGTCATCGCTGATGACCCGGCGCTGCACTGCACCATTCGTCAGCCAAGGACCACCCCGCCATTCCCTAGCCTCTCCACAGTCTCCTAGACATAGTGGCCGCGCCGCGGAGGCCCCCCCTGACGCGCGCTCTCCGCGGAATGCCGTCGGCGTGTCCACGGCCGTCCCGACCTCGATCTTCCTCAGCTCGTCGACACGCGCGCATTCGCACCCCGCTGGCCCCTAACGCCGTCCAACGTCGTGCCCGCACACCCCAGATAGCCAATGGCAGCCTCTCCCACTCCCTGGACCTCTCCCGCACCACGTCCACCATGGACCGAGCTCCGAGCTTAAATAGAGCACCCAAGCCTCGCTTCCTCTCCACTCCGCACCACTCTCTCCCCTTGCTCCACACTCACTCGTGCACCGCCAGGAGGGCGAGCACGCAGTCGCAGCCCTGCTGCCTTGGTCAACCACGGCCAAGTGCTGCCGGAGAAGAAGGTGGATGTCGACCACGGCTATGCCGTGCCTCTCACCTTTTCTCTGCTCTCTGGACTGCACTCTCTTCTCTAGCACCACCGCACTCACACGCTCCCTTTTCGCCTCTGTTTCGTGCACAGAATCGCAGCCAGGACATCGCCAGAGTTTCTGGAAGTGCCCGTGGAAGCGGAGCTGCTCGACGCCGTCGATTGGAGCCGTCCCAGGAAGTGAGACTCCTCCAACAAGCTTCCCCAGGCCGCCGCGACCGTTCTGCCTCACCTACACTTCCTCCCGAGCCCCTAGGTGAGCAAATCGCAGATCTCGCCGTCGCTGGCACGGCGACGCCGCCCATATTTGGTCGTCGCAGTTCGTGGCCTCCGTAGGCCGTTGGATCTTAGATCCACGGTGCGTACCGCTTCGATTAGATGAGTCACTGTCAAGTGGGCCCCGCTATCAGTGTTTTAAACATTATCCAGCGCGCGACCGTTCTGCCTCACCTACCCCACCCGTCAGGATCCTCAACATTATCCAAAACCAGAGTAGTTTTCTAATTTAATTTTCCCTGGAATTTTAGTACTGGACTGAACTTTGAAATTCAATATCTCAAGATTTATAAGTCCAAATAAATCAAATCAAAATGTTCTGGAAAGCTTATGAAATTGTTTAACCAACCCAAGTGGTTTCATTTCATTTAGCTAAATAAGAAATGTATTATAAAAAATTCCACAGAAGGTTTAAAATCTAAACTTGTTTGTTTCTAATGATCTATTAACCCAAATAATTCCAATCCAATTTTATTAGCTTGGTATTGTGGTCTCTTAGCTTCCCTAATTTTGGTAGAATTAATTAAGCAATATTCCTTGTTTGGCTTTAGGTTGAAATTAGTAAAACCATCTACACTAAAACAATTATAGTTGTTTAATGCTTAACCCAAATGAGTTAGGACCAACTTTGTTGGATCGCATTTAGTCATTGTTAGTTACCCCAAAAAGGATTTAATTTTAGGATCAACAGAACTTAAGTTGTAGCTAAAACTTGATTATTAAGTTTCTGGATTAAAAACAATTGTTTCGGGAGTTTGGTAACTCCAATTAATCCAAATCCAATTGTGTTGTCTTCTACACATCAGTAGCTCTCTGTAGAATTTTAGTTTGTATTTTTGTGACCAACAGAACTTGAGTTATGCAATTAAACATGTTCAACTAGTTTCTGCCATATTTAAGACATACATAAATAGTGGTTAATTCAATTAAATTGAAACCAAATTGTGTTGCTTGGTGTGTGCAGTGGCTATTTATAGCATTTAAGATTGTAATGTTGTGATGTTTGTTTTTTTTTACACTAAAACAGTAGGGAAGGCCCCTACTGTGTCATTTTCATTTATAAATGGAATATTTACAATGGGGTGGAATGACTAGTGTCAAAAACCGCTACAATGTATCTAGCCACTGTTGCATGCCTTCGTTAAGGCTAGGCTTTGCTCTATGCATAACAAGTGCAAAGCTCTCCTTGAAAAATCTAAAACATTCGAGAATATCAAGGTCCTGATTATCAAAAATAATTCTATTTCTATGATTCCAAATACTCCAGCATCCCGCAATGACAGTCTCCTTGAAGCAAATGAAATTGTTCCTTTCTTTACCATCAACAAGGAGGTCAATGACTTGCAGATCAGTATCCCACTCAAGATTTAGCTTCCACCAGAAATTTTGACTTTAATCGCATGAAAAGAATAGATGCTCCATCGTTTCATTTGTGCAATCCTGACAAAGCACGCAGGCAGTTGATTCAATATGGAAGTGCTTCCTGGTAAGGAGATCTCTAGTATTCAATCTATCCAATAGCAATAACCAGAAGAAAAATCTCTGTTTAGGCAGGGCTCTAGATTTCCAAATCCATTGGAAGGGTGGAGGCGCCATTTCACAGTCATCCAAGCTTTGATATACCTTTTTGCATGAATATTTACCAGCCCATTGGAATGACCATTGATCGGACAACTCAGTCTCATTCTGTTCTCAGACCAGAACTGTAACTTTTGAGCTAGGGAGTCACATTCCTCAGCAGCAATAAGTGAAACAGGACAGTGGAAAAGTACATAGATATCCAGTTGAGATTGAGCATAGAATTTCTCCAAACTAATATCTTGATCCCTTGCAAATGAGAACAAGTGAGGGAACTCCTCCATAGCTAATGGCACAATCCATTTATCCTTCCAAAGTCTTACTGTATTTCCAGAACTTGCTTTAATAGAGGTTAATTCTTCGAATTTATCCCAAAGGGAGAGACAGTCCTTCCACCAGAACGATCCAACTGGGTTATTCACCTGTGGTAATTTTCCACCATGGTAATGTGCATTCCAAATAAGTTTGACCCAGGGGATATCAGCATGATTCATGAATTTGTATAGTTTTTTCATTATGAGTGCATTATTCTGAATCCTCATTTTCTTGATACCCAAGCCTCCAGCTGTTTTAGGCCTACATACTTTCTCCCATTTAACCAGGCACTTTCCTTTTTTATCAATCTCCTTTCCTTTCCACAAAAAATTCCTGCATGAGTTTTCCGCATGATCAACAAATCCAAGAGGCAGCTTGATGGAACACATAGCAAAATTGGGCATGGCTGCAAGAACTGCCTGAACAAAAACCAAACGTCCATCATAAGAGAGAGTAGTAGCCACACCGGAAAGTCTTCTGTCAATCCCTTCAAGGATACCAATTAAATGTTCCATTCTAGGCTTAGTTGTTCCCATTGGAAGTCCCAAGTATGGAAAAGGCAAAGATTCAGCTTTACAACCAAAACCATTAGCCAAAACCTGACATCTTTCAGAAGAAATATTTATGGGGATCATAGCTGATTTGCTGAAATTCACCTTCAGACCAGTAGATTCAGAGAAGTTATGTAAAAGTGTTGTCAGTACTTCGAGCTGGACTGGATCCGCAGGCATAATCATCAGTGTGTCATCAGCATATTGAATAATAGGGTAGTCCAGGCTGAAAGAACTGTCTAGTGGAAGTTGAAGATCCCCTCGTTGCCATGCACTGTTGATAACATACTGCAACAACTCCCCAGCTAGAACAAAAAGAATTGGTGAGAGTGGATCACCTTGCCTCACTCCCCTTTTACAATTAATATTTTTTCCGGGGACTCCATTTAACAGTATAGAAGTTGAAGCAGTGAATAGTATGCTCCTAATCCATCCAATGAATTTTTCTCCGAACCCCAATTGTTTCAACATGGCTAGGATAGCTGAGTATTCAACTTTGTCAAAAGCCTTTTCGAAATCCAGTTTAACAATGATGATCTCCTTTTTTGACTTGTGACAGAGATGGAGATAGTAGCTTTGTCAGGAACTTCAGTGCCAAACTGACCAACGAAATGGGTCTATAATCATTAACATACTCAGGGTTTTGCTTCTTGGGAATAAGTGTAATGAAAGCAGTGTTAATGCTCTCAAGGTTGAGTTCACCAGCATGGAAATCATTACAGAGCTTGTAGAATAAATCCTTCACTATGTTCCAACATTTCTTAAGGAAAGTTCCATTGAATCCATCCGGCCCAGGTGATTTGTTAGCAGGCATCTCCTTGACAATGTTATCAATTTCTTCTTTAGAGAAAGGAATTTCCAAGCTATCAAAGTCCACTCCCGTGGCTGGGGGTACAAGTTCTTCTAAGTTAAATTGCATTGTTGGATTATCAGAACTTCCGACTCTCTCTTTATAAGAATGCCATAAAACTGCAGCTTTTGCCTCATGGCCATCAATCACTCTGTCATCCAAATCCTTAAGGGTGGCGATGTAATTTCCTCTGAACCTCTGAGTTGCAATGGTATGAAAGAATTTAGAGTTTTCACCACCAAGCTTTGCCCATTGTACTTTAGCTCTGTTTTTCCAATATATTCTTTTTGCTTCCAATAATTTTAGCTGATGAGCAATCAGAGCAGCTCTGAAATTCTTTTCCTGAATTGAGAGTTCTCTCTGCTCCTCTAGGCCATCAATAATAGCCAATACAAAACTGCAAGTTTCAATTACTTTGTTGAGTTGAGAGAGCCCTTTACTCCATTTCTTCAGGCCTACTCTGACAGATTTGAAACGAGCAGTTATTTCCTTTGCTGGATTAGCCAAGATGGCAGGCATATCCCAATGATTTTGAACAACTGAATTGAACCCCTCGAATTCCATCCAGTATTCCTCAAATCTGAATATATTAGCTTTTGGAATAGCAGTACCAATCTGAACTTGAATAGGAATATGGTCAGATGTTAATTTTGCAAGAGTAATAGCCATTGTATTTGGGAATTCAGTCATCCAATTTGTAGTAGTATAGTGATTGGTTGTGATGTTTGTTGAGTAGTATAGTGATTGGTTGTATTTGTTTATTTGACAATTAGACGATAACGTTGCCGGGATAATCGAGGAGGGAGAATTTGTTGAACCAGAAGAACAAGACCAGGGTCACTTTGTTGAGCAAGGCAAGCTACTCTCTGAGCTTGCACTCCAAATATATATACATCTACTTTGATAACATGATTGACTTTTAAGGCAATGATTTTTAAAACCTTTTTAAAAAGCATATGAAAAACTATTTTACCACCGATGTAGAAATATAAGGTAGTGTATATCAAACTATAGGATGGGAAAAAGATTGTTTATTCAAAACTCCTTTGAAAATACTTGTATGGATGTGGAATGCCAAGAAGTCGGTGTGGAAGTGAAGAAATGGAGGATGGTGATGTTTATGAAAAATGCACAGTGTGTCCTAGTACTATGACGACCAATCTTACCCTGTGCGACCACATTTAGCCACATATGGGAAAGGGCTTAGTCATATAATTTGCTCATATTAGTATGGGATGCCTCATCGACGGAGATGACTCCGTTATGCATGAGGGGATGGTTCGGTGACCTACCCCCTGACCCGGGTCCTCGCACATGTGGAGAAGGATGATCCTCACACATGTGGTGGATAGAAGGATGTCCCCTATACACCGCCGGGCAAATCTCTGAGTCCTCACACTTAGATTCCGACGGGCTGGGTTAAGTGCTGATGGAAAGTGTCATATGGGCAGGGTCCTATACTAGCATGAGCAAAGGATAGGCTAGGGTCGGTGACTCAACTTCGCATACACCTTGTATGGAGGGACGTGGCTAACACGATGAGTTATCAGATGGATGTGGGAAAAGCGTGCTACCTCTGCAGAGTGTAAAACTATTCGAATAGCCGAGTCCTCGGTAATGGACAGTTGGAAGGCTGTCCTAAGACCATGTGCAAGTTTTTGAAAGACTTTGAGTTTTAAAGAGAAAATGAAATGGAGAATGTTTTATACAACCATACCAACCGATCGGTATGAGGTTGTTGGAGGCAAATGGACCATGACGGGCTATGGTCGGAAAAAGGAGGAGTATTGGAGAAACGATAAAAATGGTGATTTTATTTAAGGATAGTTATAAAATTCTTCTTACCTTTTTCAATAAATATATAGAGATATTTTAAATAAATAAAAGTCTAAAATTAAAAATAAAACTAGTGCATACTCATGTTGGGGTAGTTTGCAAGTACAATTCCAATTGTACTCATATTGGTTTAGTCCCTGGCTATTGTCTTAGCCAGACTTCGAGGAGCACTACGCTGAGGAGGAATATGGCGACTTCTATGCGAACTAGTGATCTCCATAAGTCAGCTGCCTGTCGGGTTGTTGTTAGGATATGATGTCTACTATGCCGTAGCTTCCGCTGAATATTTCTGTTTGGCCCATGAAGGCACCTATGTAAGACTTGGTCTAAATGACCATTTATGTAAGAATTTAATTCGGTATTGTAATGATGTAAACTATGGTACTCAGTTCGGATTATGTGCAACGACAGACTGATCACAGGATCGTTGTGTTAAGCATAATCGGGTATTTCGGACGGCTAGTCCGGGGTCCCCACAGAGCTGGTATCAGAGCCATCCTGACTTTAAGAGACCTTAGATTAGCATGGTCGCTAGACAGGAGTTACAAAAGTTAATTTCTAAAATAAAGGAGTGAAGTATTTTCGAAAATTGCTTATCTTCAATCCTCTTACTTATGCAAAATTTTACTCTCATTAAATATTACATTTTCCCTTGTATTCTTAAAATTTTGCACACTTGTTATCCCATTAAGCTTAAAATTCTGCTCACTTGTTGCCTCACTAAATTTAAAATTTTGTACACTTGTCATCTCACTAACTTAAAATTTTGCTAAAAATTGTAGATGACAATCCATTTCACTGAGTTTGTTCAGCTTGAGAAGGACGACAAGTTGATGTTCGGGAATGACTTGTTCGAGTTAAGCAAGCTGTTAGGTCACCCCGCTCCAGAGTTTAAGGGAGCCCAGGTTGACACTCTCGGCAACGGGAACCTGTGTTGGCTAGTTGAGTCGTCTGTTCGGGGGAACATCAAGTCTCCCGGATCCAAGACGATGATCTTCACCACCATGGACGTCCACTGGGACGACGGATTGTGTCGTGCCATGCAGAGGCTGCTGGCCCGACTTTGTGAGGAGCACAAGGCGGAGTTGGTGAACTCCCGTTTTCGGTTCTACGGGAGGCGCACCGATGATGGACACCCTATTCGATCCCCTCTACACCCGACGTTTGAAGAGTACATCCTGGACATGGAGATTATGCTCTACCGCACCCAGGAGGATCTGATGAGTGCTAGGCTTCGATCTCGCTTTGAGCGCATCTCGCTCAAGGAGAGTCGCGAGCGTGAGGCGCTACTGAAGGAGGAGAAGGATGCTCTTCTCCAGAAGAGGACCCAGCTGAGGAGGATCATCGCCAAGCTCCGCAAGAAGGTGGCAGAGCCGGACGAGATGATCGAGGATATGGAGCATCAGGCCAATGAGATGGAGGAGGAGGGCGAGGATCTCCGCAAGGAGAACAACGCTTTCCTCAGTGACGATGACGATTTCCTGGAGGAGATGCACTATGAGCAGGAGGACGACGAGGAGCAGTTAGTTGACGAGGAGGAGGAGCCACTAGAGGCAGTTCTCAAGGGCGAGGAGGAGGACCCAGAGGAGCCACCCTACCAGTCCGACGCTGACGCAGCAGAGCCTGAGGTTCCACCTCAGTAGGCGAGTGACTTGAGTACTACCGCAGGATTAGGTTGACCCCCTATTGCTAGTCGAGTCGAAGTAGTGGTTCTTTTGGAAACCATGTATTATGTACATTAGATGTAGGGCGATGTTGTAAGCTTGATGTTGTGAACTCCTTGATGTGATGTTTGTGTTATATAAGTGTGTTAGTCTTGTTTGATCTGTGTACAATATTTTCCATATAATCCTTAGTTAATCAACCCCTATGCAACTCCATCATTTCCCCCTTAGTCGAAACCTTTTCGCCTTGCCTCTTATACCCGGTATGCTTCAGGATGGTGGACACTCGTCGCAACAACTCGGATGGAGGACCACCACCACCACCAAACCCAACCCCCGCCCAACTTCTTGCGCTTATCATGGAGGAACACCAAGCTGCCCGGGAGGAGCGTCAAGCTCATCTCGCTGCCCTGCAGCAGATCGCTGCCGCCCATGTCAACCACAATAACAACAATAACAACAACAATAATGGTGGCAATGGCAATGGTGATGGAAACCAGCGATCCACTTTGGGTGATTTCTAGAAGACCAATCCACCTACCTATTCCAAGGGACTTCACCCACTGGAAGCCGATGATTAGCTTCGCACCATCGTGAACAATCTGGAAGTTGTTGCTGTAGGAGCAAATGAGAAGGTGCTGTATGCAACCCACTATCTTGCTGGACCTGCACGAGCTTGGTGGGAAGCTACCAAGGCTCTCCAGCAAGTTGGCTGATAACCCCCAAGAGCAAGGGATCACTGTAGCACCTCTCAATGTGGAAGTAAGGTATCGATCCGCAGGAGCAAGAAGGAAAAGTTATCTATTCCCTACAACTAAAGTGTCACAAGTTTTAGTTGATTATGCACTAAACAAGTTTAAGGAACAAGGTGGTTGATTTAATGGATGGAGGTTTGATGTAACAAGGCAAGAATGTGGAAGTGTCCCAATCCCCTTCAATGCAAGAGGACAAGACAAAGGTTTTCTAGGATGCTTGGAAATAAGGCCTAGGGATCATACTTTCACTAGTGGACACTCCCAACAATTGAATACATAGATATCTCCTCTTCACTTTGCTACTCTGAACTATTCTCCCGTTGGATAGAAATACCAATCTACTGCGTAGGGCTACAAGAGCACACCTTAAAGTCTGAGTGAACAAACACCACAATATCATAGAACACCAAGACCATCGTGTAGGGCTACAAAAGCACACCTTAAAGTCTGTCTTCCACATCTAGGGAACCCCAAGGTCACTATGAGTGCCCCAAAATAGTACTAAACAAACACCACAATTTTATAGTGACATCCAACACAAAGAATAACTCATGGTAAGTATTTCTGTAACCTTTAGCCTAAGAGTCACACACGGTGCGCACACTGTCAACTTCACACCATGGGACAAAGGTGACTCTGGAAATTACATTAATAAAACCACTTGAGTAGCACAAACAATGAAGGAGAAACATCCATGAATTCAATTAGATTACAAAGCTCATGATCACATAAAGATCACATCATGGGAGAGAGAGATGAACCACATAGCTACCGGTAGAGCCCTCAGCCCCGATGAAGAACTACTCCCTCCTCATCATGGGAGGCAGCAACGGCGATGAAGATGTTGATGATGAACACGCCGGAGGGGGGTGGAGCCCTGCGGAGGCGATTCCGGCGGCGTTTCCCCCCTCCGATCTTCTCCGGCGGCAGCCCTCTGTCTCTTTATTTCGTGGTTTTGTGTTTCTCTGCCGCCTCCTTTCGCGAAACGCCAGGGGACCTTTTTTATAGGCGTTTTTAGGTCAAGACTATGTCGGTGGAGCAAAGATCGACGGCCACGGAGCTCCGAGGTGGAAACGAGCTTGGCCCACGTGGCCAGGTATTTTAGGACGCGTGGGACCCTCCCATTTCCAGCATGTTGGGCTTCTGGTCTTCAATTTAAGCCCATTGCATTCGTCTCGGAAATTCTGAACCGTGCTCTTTGGCCTTGCCCTTTTTGGAGTCCCGAAGCTCCCGGAAAGTCTGAAACACTAAAAAAACGTTTTCTGGAAAAACAGGGTTAATTCCAAATAAATGGGAAAACTATGAAATATTCCCAAAATCATTATAAAACATTGATATAATCCTTATATGATGCAAATATGATTGGAATATAAGCAATTAAAGTGCAAAGTTCATGTATGCATTTTACATGCATCAACATCCCCAAGCTTAATCCATGCTCATCCTCGAGTATGAAGATGATAAAACTAACATGGACTTTGCAATTTAATACTTTACAATGAATATCAAAGATGATTACTATTGCTACATATAGTCAAATGATTCATTCTTCAAAGGAGTAGCAATATGAAAAGAGTTTATGAAGTGATATCAAGTATTCAAGACAAGGATGTTCATTGATAGTTCACAAAGTGTAACATAGTAGCAGTAATATGGAACACATGTATGCATAATGAGTAGAACATCCTACAATGGTCATAGAGTGTAGATGAAAATCTTAATATGATAGGTGTACACTTTGGAAAGATGTATATGTGAGTAGAGGTAAAGCATGCATAAGTTTCATCCAACTTCCAAACTTGTAACATCCCAAAAATATTATCAATATTATGTTCCAAAAATGAGAGCCAACAAAAACTTTTTGTTGTTTATTGTATGTTAATTGCTTCTTGTTACTTGAGTTGTTGTTCTTGCTGTTTGTGTGAATGTTTGCTCTAGTAAACACTAGTAAGAAAGAAAGAAAACAAAATACCAAAATCAAAGCAAGAAAATAAAAGTGACAAGTTGTCACTTAAAAATCTCAAAGTGACAAACTCAATTATTTTCAAACCAAAGTCAGTGGAGATATAATGTAAACACTCCCCATTTTGTTCCTACCACTTTCCCCTCTCAAATATTATTTTTGAACTAGTTTTAAAATTCTAAATTAAAAACAAATTGAAATAAATTAAAATAACATAAACAAAGTACTATGAAAGAAAATGTTGCAAAACATTTTATTTTGCAAAACCAATTTTTGTGGAGCTTCTGTACACTATGGTGAGGCCCCACAAATTTTGGCAAATTTTTATAAATTGATTTAGTACCTCAAATAAAATCAAGAAGTGCTTCTGGTTTAAACAGAAGGACGGAAATGTAAATAGAAGAAAGAAAAAGGAAAATCATCAGCGCAGAGGAGGCAGGGGGCAATTTGCAAAAACGTCATCCCCTACCTCTCTCCCTCGCCCCGACGTGCCGCCGTGTCGCCGTGCCGTGCATCGCCGTTTCCGAGCCGCCCAGGCCCCCCTGCCGCGCTCGCCGTGCCTCTGCAACCTCTGCTCGTAGAGGAGAAGCCCAGAGCACGCCCCCTTGCCCCGACGCCGCCCTTGTCCCCTCCGCATCGCCGTGGCAACCTCGCCGTCGCCGACCCAAATTCACCGCACTCGCTGCACCTCGACACGCACGACTTGGCCGAGCCCTTCTAGAATGTGTCCGGACCCCGCTCGACACCGCGCGTCCACGTCCCTCGCACCACCGCCGTGGAATTGATCCACTCCCGTGCGCCATGGACGTCGCCGTGTGCGCCTCGTCCACGAACGCCGGCCCCTGCCCTATAAAGCCACCCCCGCACCCCTCTGGAAGCACCACACCACCTCACTCCCTCACTCCTCCCTCTCGATTCGTCTGTGCACCGCGGGAGGCCGTGCACCGCCGCAGCCACTGCCGCCGTCAAGGTCGGTCATGGCCGCAGCGCCTTGCTCCCCCATTCTCTCCTCTCTGGCCTGCACTTACTTCCCTCTGCTTCACCGCACTCACCACACCCTTTTTCCCTCTGGATTGTGTCCAGATTCGCCGGGGGATCATCGCCGGAGTTGCTGCCGTGTCCGCGGGAAGTTCAGAAGCTCGCCGTGGACGCTCCGCTCCATCCCAGCACGCGCAACTCAGCCAGGATCTTCCACATCACCACCGCCGTCGATTCGCGTCATCACCGTGCCCTCCCGTGCCCCCTAGGTGAGACCTCCGTCCACCACATCGCCGCCGGCGCGGCAGCGCCGCCAAATTTTGGTCGCCGTCGTCGCGTCGCACGTGGACCGTTGGATCTCGATCCAACGGTTGCGTACCGTTTCGTGTTTTAAAAAGAGAGAGAGACTGACGGGCGGGCCCCGCTCGTCAGGATTTTATTAATTTCCAACCGCTACTCTGTCGCTGACGTGTAGGTCCCACCTGTCAGCCTTTTCAACATTATCCAGAGAGATTTAATTTCGAATTTAAATTCCTCTCTGAGAAGTCAGTACTGGTCCTGACTTTGAAATTTAATAAATCAAGATTTAGGAATCCAAATAAATCAAACTCAATTGTTCTGGAAAGCTTATGAAATTGTTTAACCAACCCAATTGGTCTCATGTCATTTAATTAAATAAATAAAAAGTATTATTAAAAATACTACAGAAGGTTTAAATTCTAAACTTGTTTGTTTCTGATACTCTGTTAGTCCAAATAATTCCAAACCAATTTTGCTAGCTTAGTACTGCCATGTATTAGCTTCCCTAATTTTGGTAGAATTAATTGTGCAATAGTATTTGTTTAGTATTCAGTTGAAGTTTAAATACTCTTCTGCACTCAAACATTTAAAAATGTTAATTGGTAAACCCAAATGAATTAGGACCAATTTTGTTAGGTCACATTTAGTCATGTTAAGTCACCCCTAAAAGGATTTAATTTTTGAAGCAATAGAATTTAAATGGTAGCCAAAACTTGATTAATAAGCTTCTGGATTCAAACAAATGTGTAGGGAGTTTAGTAACTCCAATTGAACCAAATCAAATTGTGTTGTCTTCTACACATCAGTAGCTTTCTATAGAATTTTAGTTTGTATTTTTGTGACCAACAGAACTCAAGTTGTGAATTAAACATGTTTAACAAGTTTCTGCCATAATTTGACATAAACAAATAATGTTTAATTCAAACATTTTGAAACCAAATTGTATGGTTTGATGTGTGCAGCATCTATGTGTGATGTTTTTGATTGTTGTGTTGAGATGATTGCTTGTATAGCTTAGTGATTGTTTGCATTGTTTGTTTATTAATTAGACGAAAACGTTGACGGATATATCGAGGAAGGAGAGTTTGCTGAAATTGAAGAACAAGAGCAAGATCACTTTGCCAAGCAAGGCAAGCTATTCTCTGAGCTTGCACTACAAACATATGCATCTACTTTCATAACATGTTTTACTCTCAAAGCAAGATTTATAAAATCCCATTTCAAAAGTATATGGATATTATTTTGCCACCTATGTAGAAATAAAAGATTGTTATATCAAATTATAGGATGGGAAAAACAAATATGGTTTATCAAAACTCCTTTGAAATTACTTGTGAGATGATGAATTACCGAGATGTCGGTGTTGGACTGGAGAAGAGGAAAATGGTGATGTTTATGAAAAATGCACAGTGTGTCCTTGTACTTACGTCAACCATCCGATACCCTGTGCGACCACATCCACCACATATGGGAAAAGGCTTAGCCATATAGTTTGCTCATATTAGTACTGGATACCTCATCGACGGAGATGACTCCGTCATGCATGAGGGGATAGTGTGTTGGTCTACCCCTGACCCGGGTCCTCGCTCAAACTCTATGAAAGATAAGGAGGAGGATTGAAGGTTCCACCATAAACCGCCGGACAAAACCTATGAGTCCTCACACTTAGATTCCGAAGGGCTGGGTTAAGTGTGTTGGAAAGTGTCATATGGGAAGGATCCTATACTAGCATGAGCAAAGGACAGGCTATGGTCGGCGGCTTACTTCGCATACACCCTGTATGGCGAGACGTGGCGGACACGATGAGTTGCCGGATGGATGTGGGAAAAGCGTGCTACCTCTGCAGAGTGTAAAACTATTCGAATAGCCGAGTCCTCGGATATGGACAGTTGGGAGGCCCTACTTTGACCATGTGCAAGTTTTTGGAAAAGTTTTTAAGTTTAAAAAAAACTGAATTGGAGATGGTTACACAGCTATACCACATGGAGTGGCATGAGTTGTTGAAATAAATGGACCATGGTGAGCCATGGTCAGAAACAGGAGGAGTTTTGGTGAACAAATGGATGGTGGTTTCTTTCAAAAATAGTTATAAAACTCTTCTTACCTTTTTCAATAAAGATATAGAGATGTTTAAATAATAAAAGTTGTCAACTAAAATAAAACTAGTGCATACTCATGTTGGGGTAGTTTGCGAGTACATTCAAATGTACTCATATTGGTTTCGTCCCTGGCTATTGACCTAGCCAGACTACGAGGAGGAGCACTACGCCGAGCAGGAATATGGCGACTTCTACGCCAACTAAGGATCTCCACAAGTCAGCTGCCTGTCGGGTTGTCATCGTTAGAATATGATGTCTACTACGCCGTAGCTTCCGCTGATATTTTGGTTTGGCCCATGAAGGCACCTATGTAAGAACTTGGTCTAAATGACCATTTATGTAAGACTTTTATTCGGTACTGTAATGGATGTAAACTTTGGTATCCAATTCGGATTATGTGCAACGACAGACTGATCACGGGATCGTTGTGTTAAGCATAATCGGGTATTTCGGACAGCTAGTCCGGGGTCCCCACAGACTTGGTATCAGAGCCATCCTGACTTTAGGAAACCTTAGTTAGCATGGTCGTTGTCAAATGTTACAAAAGATAATTTCTAAAAAGAAAGGAATGAAGTATTTTCGAAAACTGCTTATCTCCAATCCTCTTACTTATGCAAAATTTTACTCATTAAATTACATTTTCCTTGTATCCCTAAAATTTTGCACACCTCTCATTAAGCTTAAAATTTGACTCACTTGTTGCCATACTATATTAAAATTTTGATATACTTGTCACTAACTAACTTAAAATTTTGCTTAAAAACTGTAGATGGCACTCCATTGGACCGAGTTCGTTCAGCTGGAGAAGGACAGCAAGTTGACGTTTGAGAGGGACTTGTTCGAGTTGACCAAGCTGTTAGGTCGCCCCGCTCCAGAGTTTGAGGGAGCTCAGATTGATGTTCATGGTGTCGGAAGGCTGAGCTGGCTCATCAGGTCGTCAGTTCGCAGGAACATCAAGTCTCCCAATTCCAGGACGCTCATCTTCACCACCAAGGAGGCCACCTGGGTTGACGGTCTCTGTACTGCTACACAGAGGATGCTAGCCCGACTTTGTGAGGAGCACAAGGCGGAGTTAGTAGACTCCCGTTTCCGGTTCTACGGGAGGCGCAACTGCGATGGACACCCTACTCCTTCACCTTACCACCCGATGTTTGGGAGCTACATCATGGACATGGAGATCTTACTTCAGTGCACTCAGGATGATCTGTTGCGCACTAGGATTCAGCTCCACTTCGACCGCGAGTCGCTCGTTGAGCTTCGCGAGAACGAGATGAAGCTGATGGTGGAGAAGGTTGCTCTTCTCAGGAAGAGGGCCCAGCTGAGGAAGACTATCGTGAAGCTCCGCACGAAGGTGGCAGAGCAGGACGGGCTGATTGAGGATCTAGAGCACCATACTGACGAGATGGAGGAGGAGGGCGAGGATCTCCGCAAGGAGAACGACGCTTTCCTCAGTGACGATGATGACTTCGTGGAGGAGATGGACTGTGAGGAGGAGGATGATGAGGAGGAGTTAGTTGACGAGGAGGAGGAGCCACTCGAGGCACTTCTCGAGGACGAGGAGGAGGATCCCGAGGAGCCAGCCTACCAGTCAGATGCTGACGTGTTAGAGCTGGAGGTTCCACCTCAGTAGGCGAGTGACTTGATCACTACCGCAGGATTAGGTTGACCCCTATAGCTAGTCGAGTCGTAGTAGTGGTTCTTTTGGAAACCAGATGATGTTGTAAGCTTGATGTTGTTGTGAACTCCTTGATGTATGTTTGTGAAATATAAGTATGTTTGTCTTGTTTAAATCTGTGTGAAATATTTTCATATAAATCTTAAATTAATCAACCACTTGAGAGATCGTCTTTTCCCTTAGTCGAACTTTTCTTGCCTTGCCTCTTATACCCGGTGTGCTTCAGGATGCCGCCCCGTCGCGACAATACGGGAGGATCAGGATCAGCACCACCACCACCGGACCCAACCCCCGCCCAACTTCTCGCACTTATCATGGAGGAACGTGAGAATGCCCGGCAGGAGCGCCAGGCTCATCTCGTTGCCCTGCAACAACTCGCAGCCGCTTACAACAACAACAACAACAACAACAACAACAACAACAATGGTGGTAACGGCAATGGCAATGAGAACCAGCGATCTACCTTAGGCGATTTTCAGAAGACCAACCCACCCACCTACTCCAAGGGACTTCACCCACTAGAAGCCGATGATTGGCTTCGCACCATCGACAATAATCTTGAAGTTGCTGCTGTGGGAGAAAATGAGAAAGTGTTGTATGCAACCCACTATCTCGCTGGACCTGCAAGAGCTTGGTGGGAAACTACCAAGACTCTCCAGCCAGCTGGTCATGTCATCAACTGGGCTGAGTTCCAGGAGAAGTTCCGCAAGAAGCATATTCCTTACGGACTTATTGAGAGGAAGAAGGATGAGTTCCGCAAACTGAGGCAGGGAAGTAAGATGTGGTCGGTTATCTGGAGGTTTACCGACTTATCTCGGTATGCTCCTGATGACACCGACAAAGAAGAGAAGAAGATGGAGCGTTTCATGAGTGGACTTCATGATGAACTGCAGTGTGCTCTGGTTATCCATGACTTCCGTGATCTGGAGTCACTTGTGGACAAGGCATCCAGCTGGAGACCAAGCGCAAGTCTATGTATGAAGGTCGCAAGAGGAGGATGAATGCTCAGGAAGGTTCGAGCAGCCAGAAACCTCGTATCTTTCAGCAGAACCCAGGCCTGCCTATCGTCCACCCCAAGCTCCACGCCCCAATTACCCTAACCGCCCAAACAACTTCAACCGCCCCAATGACAATAACCGTCCCGGAGGAAACTTCAACAACTTCAACCCCAATGCCAATGTTGTCTGCTTTGAATGCGGCAACAAGGGTCACTACTCCAGACAATGCCCCAATCCAAGAGGAATGTCAGCGCCCCAATGCGCCGGCCGAACAATGGTCAAGGCCGCAATGGAAATGGAAATGGCAAGAATGCCGCACCCGCGGAAATGCTGCTGTTGCCAAGGGTCGTCTGCACCACATCAATGCTGAAGAAGCTCAGGATGCTCCGGATGTTGTGCTGGGTACGTTCCTTGTCAACTCAGTACCTGCAACTGTTCTGTTTGATTCTGGTGCTACCCATTCATTTGTTACCCAAGAATTTGTTGCTAAGGGAGGTTTAGTTGAGAGCCTCTTACCCAAACCCATGGTCATCCAAATCCCAGAATCCACCGTAGAGACCAAGATGTTTTGCTCCGATGTACCCCTTGAGATCAAAGGAGAAAAGTTTCCAGTTAACTTAATTGTTCTGGGAACCCAAGGCATCGATGTTATACTCGGTATGAATTGGTTAGCCAAGTACCATGGTCGAATTGACTGTGCAGAAGAGCTGTATCCATCACCACCGACAAAGAAGTAGAAGTGGAGTATGTGTCTGAAACTAGTCAATCCCACCCAGGCTGCCATGAGAGCATAGCTCGACCTGCCCTAGATGAGATCCGTGTTGTTCACCTGTTCAAGGATGTTTTCCCAGAAGAATTGCCTGGTATGCCGCCAGACCGGGAAATTGAGTTCATAATTGAGCTTATCCCAGGAACCGCCCCTATATCCCAAAGACCTTATCGGATGAATCCGGAAGAGCTGGTTGAGTTGAAGAAGCAATTGGCAGATATGCTCAGCAAAGGACTTGTTCGCCCAAGTGCTTCACCTTGGGGATCACCCATTATATTTGTGGACAAGAGAGACGGTACCACACGCCTGTGTGTGGATTATCGCAAGCTGAATGACGTAACCATTAAAAATAAGTATCCTCTTCCCAAGATCGAGGATCTGTTCGATCAAATGAACGGAGCCCGAGTCTTTTCCAAGATCGATCTTCGGACAGGATACCATCAGTTGAAGATCCGAGAGACAGACATTCCCAAGACCGCCTTCACCACTCGTTACGGGTTGTTTGAATACACCGTGATGTCTTTTGGTCTGACCAATGCCCCAGCCTATTTCATGAATCTCATGAACAAGATTTTCATGGAGTACCTCGACAAGTTCGTGGTAGTTTTCCTTGATGACATCCTTATTTATTCCAAGACCGAAGAAGAGCATGCTGAACACCTGCGTCTAGTTTTGGAGACTCTCCGAGAGCACCAGCTGTATGCCAAGCTTAGCAAGTGTGAGTTTTGGCTCAGTGAAGTGGCATTTCTCGGACATGTTGTGTCTGCCGGAGGAATTTCTGTTGACCCAGAGAAGATCAAGCCATTTCGACTGGTTATCCCCAACCAATGTGTTTGAAATCCGAAGCTTTCTCGGACTTGCCGGTTATTACCGCAAGTTCGTTGAAGGATTTTCCAGTATAGCCAAACCCATGACCCAACTGTTGAAGAAGGACAAGAAATTTGAATGGACTCAGAAGTGTGAGGATAGTTTCCAAGACTGAAGAAGAGACTAACCTCAGCCCCAATCCTGATCATGCCAGACGTCACCCAGAGTTTCGACGTGTATTGCGATGCATCACGCCTCGGACTTGGTTGCGTTCTGATGCAAGAAGGCAAAGTTGTGTCGTACCTGTCCCGGCAGTTGCGACCGCATGAAGAGAATTACCCAACCCATGACTTGGAGTTAGCTGCTGTTGTTCTTGCTCAAGACGTGGCGTCCCTATCTTGCGGGACATCGCTGCGAGGTCTATACAGATCACAAAAGCTTGAAGTATATTTTCACCCAGAAAGATCTGAACCTGCGACAGAGGAGATGGATGGAATTAATCAAGGATTATGATATTGGAATCCATTATCACCCTGGAAAGGCTAATGTAGTTGCCGATGCCCTTAGTCGCAAACCTTGCACCCTGAATGCCCTGATCCAAGCCGAACAGCCAGCCTTGTTCAAAGAGTTCCAAGATTTTGGACTAGAGCTTGTTAGCCATGGTTATCTCGCCAATCTAGAGTTAACCCCAACCCTGATGGATCAAATCAAAGAAGCCCAGAAAGGTCATGAAAGCATAGAGGGAATTAGGAAGAAAATTTCCCTCGGCAAAGCACCCGGTTTTACCGAAGATGCTGAAGGAGTGCTGAAATTCAATGACCGTATCTGTGTGCCCAATGTCACGGAACTTAAGGAGTTAATCCTGAAGGAGGCCCATGAGACCCCTTATTCAATCCACCCCGGCGGAACCAAAATGTACCAAGACCTTCGAGAAAGATTTTGGTGGCATGGAATGAAGCGAGAGATTGGTTCATTCGTAGCCAAGTGTGACATCTGCCAGCGAGTTAAGGCTGAACATCAGCGACCCGCTGGATTGCTTCAACCTTTGAAAATTCCCGAGTGGAAGTGGGATGAGATTGGAATGGATTTTATTACCGGACTTCCAAGATCCAACCGAGGCCATGATTCAATCTGGGTCATCGTTGATCGACTGACCAAGGTTGCCCATTTCATTCCTGTCAACACCACTATCGGACATCATTAGCGACTGTATATTTCCAGAATAGTGAGCCTGCATGGTGTGCCTAAGAAGATTGTATCTGATAGAGGCACGCAATTCACCTCAAGATTCTGGAAATCCCTTCATGAAGCCCTCGGAACCAAGTTAGCATTTAGCACAGCTTATCATCCCCAGACCGATGGCCAAACTGAGCGAGTGAACCAGATATTGGAGGACATGCTTCGCGCATGTGTTCTATCCTATGGTTCCAAGTGGGAAGATTGTCTTCCGTTTGCAGAGTTCTCGTACAACAACAGTTATCAGTCTAGTCTGCAAATGGCCCCTTTTGAAGCCCTTTACGGCAAGAAGTGTCGTACACCCCTGAATTGGTCCGATACCGGAGAAAGCAAATTGTTCGGACCAGATACCCTCCGTGAAGCTGAAGAGCAAGTTCAGCTTATTCGTGAACGCCTCAAAACTGCCCAATCCCGTCAGAAGAGTTACGCTGACACCAAGCGCCGTGACCTCACCTTCAACGTCGGAGATTATGTTTATCTCCGAGTGACACCCCTAAAGGAATGCAGCGTTTCCATGTCAAAGGAAAATTAGCGCCAAGGTATATTGGACCCTTCAAGGTCATTGCTCGTCGAGGAGAAGTATCCTATCAGCTGGAGTTACCCCAGGAGTTAGGAGATTATCATGATGTCTTCCACATTTCCTTGCTCCGGAAGTGTCTTGAAGTTCCTGACCAGCCTGATGTTTTCAAAAACATCGACCACCTCTCCATCGACCTGAACCAAGACCTGACTTATCGTGAGAGACCCTCAAATTCTCGAAGAAGATGTTCGTGTTACCCGAAGACGTGCGATCAAGTTTACAAAGTCCAGTGGACTAACCACTCGAAGAAGAAGCAACTTGGGAACGCGAAGATTATCTTAGAAGCGAATTCCCAGACCTCCTTACCCAAGCCTAGCAAATCTCGGGACGAGATTTATTTTAAGGGGGGAAGGATTGTAACATCCCAAAATATTATCAATATTATGTTCCAAAAATGAGAGCCAACAAAAACTTTTGTTGTTTATTGTATGTTAATTGCTTCTTGTTACTTGAGTTGTTGTTCTTGCTGTTTGTGTGATGTTTGCTCTAGTGAACACTAGTAAGAAAGAAAGAAAACAAAATAAAAATCAAAGCAAGAAAATAAAAGTGACAAGTTGTCACTTAAAAATCTCAAAGTGACAAACTCAATTATTTTCAAACCAAAGTCAGTGGAGATGTAATGTAAACACTCCCCATTTTGTTCCTACCACTTTCCCCTCTCAAATATTATTTTTGAACTAGTTTTAAAATTCTAAAATAAAAACAAATTGAAATAAATTAAAATAACATAAACAAAGTACTATGAAAGAAAATGTTGCAAAACATTTTATTTTGCAAAACCAATTTTTGTGGAGCTTCTGTACACTATGGTGAGGCCCCACAAATTTTGGCAAATTTTTATAAATTGATTTAGTACCTCAAATAAAATCAAGAAGTGCTTCTGGTTTAAACAGAAGGACGGAAATGTAAATAGAAGAAAGAAAAAGGAAAATCATCAGCGCAGAGGAGGCAGGGGGCAATTTGCAAAAACGTCATCCCCTACCTCTCTCCCTCGCCCCGACGTGCCGCCGTGTCGCCGTGCCGTGCATCGCCGTTTCCGAGCCGCCCAGGCCCCCCCTGCCGCGCTCGCCGTGCCTCTGCAACCTCTGCTCGCAGAGGAGAAGCCCAGAGCACGCCCCCTTGCCCCGACGCCGCCCTTGTCCCCTCCGCATCGCCGTGGCAACCTCGCCGTCGCCGACCCAAATTCACCGCACTCGCTGCACCTCGACACGCACGACTTGGCCGAGCCCTTCTAGAACGTGTCCGGACCCCGCTCGACACCGCGCGTCCACGTCCCTCGCACCACCGCCGTGGAATTGATCCACTCCCGTGCGCCATGGACGTCGCCGTGTGCGCCTCGTCCACGAACGCCGGCCCCTGCCCTATAAAGCCACCCCCGCACCCCTCTGGAAGCACCACACCACCTCACTCCCTCACTCCTCCCTCTCGATTCGTCTGTGCACCGCGGGAGGCCGTGCACCGCCGCAGCCACTGCCGCCGTCAAGGTCGGTCATGGCCGCAGCGCCTTGCTCCCCCATTCTCTCCTCTCTGGCCTGCACTTACTTCCCTCTGCTTCACCGCACTCACCACACCCTTTTTCCCTCTGGATTGTGTCCAGATTCGCCGGGGGATCATCGCCGGAGTTGCTGCCGTGTCCGCGGGAAGTTCAGAAGCTCGCCGTGGACGCTCCGCTCCATCCCAGCACGCGCAACTCAGCCAGGATCTTCCACATCACCACCGCCGTCGATTCGCGTCATCACCGTGCCCTCCCGTGCCCCCTAGGTGAGACCTCCGTCCACCACATCGCCGCCGGCGCGGCAGCGCCGCCAAATTTTGGTCGCCGTCGTCGCGTCGCACGTGGACCGTTGGATCTCGATCCAACGGTTGCGTACCGTTTCGTGTTTTAAAAAGAGAGAGAGAGACTGACGGGCGGGCCCCGCTGTCAGGATTTTATTAATTTCCAACCGCATACTCTGTCGCTGACGTGTAGGTCCCACCTGTCAGCCTTTTCAACATTATCCAGAGAGATTTAATTTCGAATTTAAATTCCTCTCTGAGAAGTCAGTACTGGTCCTGACTTTGAAATTTAATAAATCAAGATTTAGGAATCCAAATAAATCAAACTCAATTGTTCTGGAAAGCTTATGAAATTGTTTAACCAACCCAATTGGTCTCATGTCATTTAATTAAATAAATAAAAAGTATTATTAAAAATACTACAGAAGGTTTAAATTCTAAACTTGTTTGTTTCTGATACTCTGTTAGTCCAAATAATTCCAAACCAATTTTGCTAGCTTAGTACTGCCATGTATTAGCTTCCCTAATTTTGGTAGAATTAATTGTGCAATAGTATTTGTTTAGTATTCAGTTGAAGTTTAAATACTCTTCTGTACTCAAACATTTAAAAATGTTAATTGGTAATTAGGACCAATTTTGTTAGGTCACATTTAGTCATGTTAAGTCACCCCTAAAAGGATTTAATTTTTGAAGCAATAGAATTTAAATGGTAGCCAAAACTTGATTAATAAGCTTCTGGATTCAAACAAATGTGTAGGGAGTTTAGTAACTCCAATTGAACCAAATCAAATTGTGTTGTCTTCTACACATCAGTAGCTTTCTATAGAATTTTAGTTTGTATTTTTGTGACCAACAGAACTCAAGTTGTGCAATTAAACATGTTTAACAAGTTTCTGCCATAATTTGGACATAAACAAATAATGTTTAATTCAAACATTTTGAAACCAAATTGTATGGTTTGATGTGTGCAGCATCTATGTGTGATGTTTTTGATTGTTGTGTTGAGATGATTGCTTGTATAGCTTAGTGATTGTTTGCATTGTTTGTTTATTAATTAGACGAAAACGTTGACGGATATATCGAGGAAGGAGAGTTTGCTGAAATTGAAGAACAAGAGCAAGATCACTTTGCCAAGCAAGGCAAGCTATTCTCTGAGCTTGCACTACAAACTTATGCATCTACTTTCATAACATGTTTTACTCTCAAAGCAAGATTTATAAAATCCCATTTCAAAAGTATATAGATATTATTTTGCCACCTATGTAGAAATAAAAGATTGTTATATCAAATTATAGGATGGGAAAAACAAATATGGTTTATCAAAACTCCTTTGAAATTACTTGTGAGATGATGAATTACCGAGATGTCGGTGTTGGACTGGAGAAGAGGAAAATGGTGATGTTTATGAAAAATGCACAGTGTGTCCTTGTACTTACGTCAACCATCCGATACCCTATGCGACCACATCCACCACATATGGGAAAAGGCTTAGCCATATAGTTTGCTCATATTAGTACTGGATACCTCATCGACGGAGATGACTCCATCATGCATGAGGGGATAGTGTGTTGGTCTACCCCTGACCCGGGTCCTCGCTCAAACTCTATGAAAGATAAGGAGGAGGATTGAAGGTTCCACCATAAACCGCCGGACAAAACCTGTGAGTCCTCACACTTAGATTCCGAAGGGCTGGGTTAAGTGTGTTGGAAAGTGTCATATGGGAAGGATCCTATACTAGCATGAGCAAAGGACAGGCTATGGTCGGCGGCTTACTTCGCATACACCCTGTATGGCGAGACGTGGCGGACACGATGAGTTGCCGGATGGATGTGGGAAAAGCGTGCTACCTCTGCAGAGTGTAAAACTATTCGAATAGCCGAGTCCTCGGATATGGACAGTTGGGAGGCCCTACTTTGACCATGTGCAAGTTTTTGGAAAAGTTTTTAAGTTTAAAAAGAAACTGAATTGGAGATGGTATTACACAGCTATACCACATGGAGTGGCATAAGTTGTTGAAATAAATGGACCATGGTGAGCCATGGTCAGAAACAGGAGGAGTTTTGGTGAACAAATGGGATGGTGGTTTCTTTCAAAAATAGTTATAAAACTCTTCTTACCTTTTTCAATAAAGATATAGAGATGTTTAAATTAGATAAAAGTTGTCAACTAAAATAAAACTATTGCATACTCATGTTGGGGTAGTTTGCGAGTACATTCAAATGTGCTCATATTGGTTTCGTCCCTGGCTATTGACCTAGCCAGACTACGAGGAGGAGCAGTACGCCGAGCAGGAATATGGTGACTTCTACGCCAACTAAGGATCTCCACAAGTCAGCTGCCTGTCGGGTTGTCATCGTTAGAATATGATGTCTACTACGCCGTAGCTTCCGCTGATCTTTTGGTTTGGCCCTTGAAGGCACCTATGTAAGAACTTGGTCTAAATGACCATTTATGTAAGACTTTCTATTCGGTACTGTAATGGATGTAAACTTTGGTATCCAATTCGGATTATGTGCAACGACAGACTGATCACGGGATCGTTGTGTTAAGCATAATCGGGTATTTCGGACAGCTAGTCCGGGGTCCCCACAAAACTCTTCTACTTAAGTTAATGATTGCAATAAGGTATTCATTGGTGTCAAGCTCTCATTGCCCCTATCATAGCATCTTGAATGTTTAAGGTTAAAGTGAAAGCAAATATGAGTAGTGTGCTTGATAAAGAATGGGTTGAATGTCTCATGCCCCTTGAATACAAGTACTTACACCATGTGTTACTCAACTTGGGAAACAAAGCAAGTTCAATTAAATATCATTGTAAGCATAATAGTATCATCAAGAGCGTCAACTGGGGTACCTCTTGTCCCAAGATATGGAACAAGCCCATATCAAAATGACAAGACAAACAAACAAAATGAACAATCTCAACACCCTTTTTATTTACCATTTGGAATAGTTTTTTTATTGCAAGGTGTATCACAGAAGGTTCACCATAGTATGTAAGTAAATTTCCACCATGAATGATGCATGGCTTAGATTAGCGGCCCAGGCGTCTCTCTAACCATTTACACAAACTCATTTAAACTTACTCTATTTCCACATTTATTTCAACATGATAAGCATCCATAGACAAAAGCACATGATATCAACTAAATGAGATGAAGAGCGTGTTGAAATCTTGCCATGTGACAGCACATATCGGCTAACTTCCAACCCAAAACATTCATCAAGCCACAAACATCATAATCTTAATCACAATGGGTCAAGTTTTATTAAGCAAATAAAAGAACATTGTGCATCAAGTTCGTGAGAGCTATATAACCAATTTTTTCCATTGCAATCAATAACATAAACATTTTCATTCAGAGGTAAGATAACACAAACAACATGTTAAACATACTCGGAATAGCATAAAGCCAATAGGTAGATATGGTGGACTCACTGGAATAACTTTGGTTGAAGGTGTTGGAAACAAGTTTTTGCTTGTTGGAGTTTTTGGGCAAGCAAAAGGGAGAAAGTTGACCATCTAGATGCATGCAAGAGTGTCCATAGAACTAACTAATCCATGTTAAACCAAGTGAAATAACAATCAGCACCAAAACATGAATAAGTGATAGCTCTACAAAAAGAATTTGCAAACTATTACTCATAACCAAGCTCATGAATCATGCAACTATATGTATCATTAAAAATCAAATCAAACATCCCTTTTCCCAATCTTATAAAAGCATCCAACATATTTCAACCCATATTTCCAGTAGCTCTCTCATATATAATTGATAGTGTGGTGGTCTCTCAAGACTCAAACAAAAAACAAAAAACGACGCTCCAAGTTTATGCGATAAAGTGTTTCGATCGAAAAACAGAAGTTGGACGTGTGCAAACCGAGAGTGTGTAGGTCCAGCGGGGTTGTCTTCACATCCCCAAGCTTATGGTCTTCACCATCCTTGGATAGCTCTTGGTGCATCTCCTCCAATCCCTGTGGAAAAACTTCAAAACTCCGTTTCTCCCATCTCTTTTCTGTGGGGTGCATTAATAGTGATAAACAAATATGTTTCTTGCTGCATATAATCCTTGAACAAAATTCATATGACATGTACAGAAAGTATATAATGTTGTATGCCTACTCATAAACTCGATTGGATCAAAAAGATTCAACTTAAAAGCTCAAAGCATGCATCAAACAAAATGGGACAGAATCTGTCCAGAAAAACAGCAGCAGTAAAACGTTTTTTTCTACCCTACCAAACTTTCTCGAAAAATTCCGAAAAAATTCATGCATACAGAGGATGAAAAGCTGCAACTACAGTTCAAATATGAGCTCATTCGGAGTTACAGAATAAGAATTAAAAATCATACCGTGCACTGATTCGTGCAGGAATAAAATCTCCGAACGCTATAAGCAACTTTTCAAGACCAAAATGGGTAAAACTTGGCACTTTATTAAAAACTCCAGAAACTAACTAGACACAAAATCTCTTGTTACAGCAAGAGGACACAAAGAAAAATCACACACAAAAATAACCGGGTTGCCTCCCGCAAGCGCTTTCTTTATAGCCATATAGATAGGCTTGATAGTTTTAATGATGCTCCCATAGGAATAAGAGTTGAATATAAAAGAGCATCAAAAAGCGAATATCAAACACATTTAAGTCTAACCCACTTCCTATGCATTGGGATCTTGTAAGAAAATAAATCAATAAACCACAAAGTGACTAGCATAGCAAGGCAAAGCAAGTGCAACTTCAAAAATTTCAACAAAAAGAGAGGAGACTTAATATTATTGTGGTATATGAAGTCATGTCTCCCTCTCTCATAAAAACTTTCAGTAGCATCATTGATAAAACCCACAATATAACTATCACATGAAACATTCTTATCATGATCCATATGCATAAAAGTATCATTACTCTCCACATAAGCATAAACAGTTTCATTAGGAATAGTGGGAGTAAAACATTCATAATAATCATTGTAATCATCATATATAGGAGGCATATCATAATCACAATAAACTTTATACTCAATAGTGGGTGGACTGAAAATATCATATTCATCATCATAAATGGGAGACATAGTATCATCAAACAAGTCAAAGAACCTCCCCAAGCTTAGATGATTGCAAGATATAAAATAAGTTAAAGAGACCTCCCCAAGCTTAGTCTAGTGCACACAAGAATAGAAACTTAAGCGCTACGCTCCCCGGCAACGGCGCCAGAAAAGAGCTTGATAACCCCCAAGAGCAAGGGATCACTGTAGCACCTCTCAATGTGGAAGTAAGGTATCGATCCGCAGGAGCAAGAAGGAAAAGTTATCTATTCCCTACAACTAAAGTGTCACAAGTATTAGTTGATTATGCACTAAACAAGTTTAAGGAACAAGGTGGTAGATTTAATGGATGGAGGTTTGATGTAACAAGGAAAGAATGTGGAAGTGTCCCAATCCTCTTCAATGCAAGAGGACAAGACAAAGGTTTTCTAGGATGCTTGGAAATAAGGCCTAGGGATCATACTTTCACTAGTGGACACTCCCAACAATTGAATACATAGATATTTCCTCTTCACTTTGCTACTCTGAACTATTCTCCCGTTGGATAGAAATACCAATCTACTGCGTAGGGCTACAAGAGCACACCTTAAAGTCTGAGTGAACAAACACCACAATATCATAGAACACCAAGACCATCGTGTAGGGCTACAAAAGCACACCTTAAAGTCTGTCTTCCACATCTAGGGAACCCCAAGGTCACTATGAGTGCCCCAAAATAGTACTAAACAAACACCACAATTTTATAGTGACATCCAACACAAAGAATAACTCATGGTAAGTATTTCTGTAACCTTTAGCCTAAGAGTCACACACGGTGCGCACACTGTCAACTTCACACCATGGGACAAAGGTGACTCTGGAAATTACATTAATAAAACCACTTGAGTAGCACAAACAATGAAGGAGAAACATCCATGAATTCAATTAGATTACAAAGCTCATGATCACATAAAGATCACATCATGGGAGAGAGAGATGAACCACATAGCTACCGGTAGAGCCCTCAGCCCCGATGAAGAACTACTCCCTCCTCATCATGGGAGGCAGCAACGGCGATGAAGATGTTGATGATGAACACGCCGGAGGGGGGTGGAGCCCTCCGGAGGCGATTCCGGCGGCGTTTCCCCCCTCCGATCTTCTCCGGCGGCAGTCCTCTGTCTCTCTGTTTCGTGGTTTTGTGTTTCTCCGCCGCCTCCTTTCGCGAAACGCCAGGGGACCTTTTTTATAGGCGTTTTTAGGTCAAGACTATGTCGGTGGAGCAAAGATCGACGGCCACGGAGCTCCGAGGTGGAAACGAGCTGGGCCCACGCGGCCAGGTATTTTAGGCCACGTGGGACCCTCCCATTTCCAGCCTGTTGGGCTTCTGGTCTTCACTTTAAGCCCATTGCGTTCGTCTCGAAAATTCTGAACCGTGCTCTTTGGCCTTGCCCTTTTTGGTGTCCCGAATCTCCCGGAAAGTCTGAAACACTAAAAAAACGTTTTCTGGAAAAACAGGGTTAATTCCAAATAAATGGGAAAACTATGAAATATTCCCAAAATCATTATAAAACATTGATATAACCCTTATATGATGCAAATATGATTGGAATATAAACAATTAAAGTGCAAAGTTCATGTATGCATTTTACATGCATCATTGGCCATGTTATCAACTGGGCTGAGTTCCAGGAGAAGTTCCGCAAGAAGCACATTCCTGGCGGACTCATCGAGAGGAAGAAGGATGAATTCGCAAGCTGAGGTAGGGAAGTAAAGATGTGGTAGGTTATCTTGATAAGTTTACCGACTTATCTCGGTATGCTCCAGATGACACCGACACAGAGAAGAAGAAGATGGAGCGTTTCCTGAATGGACTTCATGATGAACTGCAGTGTGCTTTGGTTATCCATGACTTCTTTGATTTGGAGTCACTTGTGGACAAAGCCATCCAGCTGGAGACCAAGCGCAAGTCTATGTTTGAAGGTCGTAAGAGGAGGATGAATGCTCAGGAAGGTTCGAGCAACCAGAAGCCTCGTATCTTTCAGCAAGCCCCCAAGCCTGCCTATCGACCACCACAAGCTCCACGCCCCAATTTCCCTAACCACCCAAACAACTTCAACCGTCCCAATGACAATAACCGTCCCGGAGGAAACTTCAACAACTTCAACCGCAATGCCAATGTTGTCTGCTTTGAATGCGGCACTAAGGGTCACTACTCCAGAGAATGCCCCAATCCTAAGAGGAATGTTCAGCGCCCCAATGCACCGGCACCGAACAATGGCCAGGGCCGTAATGGAAATGGCAAGAATGCCGCACCCCGCGGAAATGTTGCTGTTGCCAAGGGCCGTCTGCACCACATCAATGCTGAAGAAGCCCAGGATGCGGCAGATGTTGTGCTGGGTACGTTCCTTGTCAACTCCGTACCTGCAACTGTTCTGTTTGATTCTGGTGCTACCCATTCCTTTGTTACCAAGAATTTGTTGCTAAGGGAGGTTTAGTCGGAAGTCTCTTACCCAAACCCATGGTCATCCAAATCCCAGAATCCACCGTAGAGACCAAGTTGTTTTGCGCCACGTTACCCTTGAGATCAAAGGAGAAAAGTTTCCAACCGACTTAATCGTTCTGGGAACCCAAGGCATAGATGTTATACTTGGTATGAATTGGCTAGCCAAGTACCGTGGTCGAATAGACTGCGCCAGAAGAGCTGTATCCATCACCACCGACAAAGAGGTCGAAGTGGAATATGTGTCCAAAGCTAGTCATTCCCAACCAGGCTGCCATGAGGGCATAGCTCGACCCACCCTAGATGAGATCCGTGTTGTTCACCTATTCTGAGATGTTTTCCCTGAAGAATTGCCTGGTATGCCGCCAGATTGGGATATTGAGTTCGTGATTGAACTTATTCTGGGAACAGCCCCTATATCCCAAAGACCTTATCGGATGAATCCGGAAGAACTGGTTGAATTGAAGAAGCTGTTGGCTGATATGCTCAGCAAAGGTCTTGTTCGCCCAAGCGCTTCACCTTGAGGATCACCCATCATTTTTGTGGACAAAAGAGATGGTACCACATGCCTGTGTGTGGATTATCGCAAGCTAAACGACGTAACCATTAAAAACAAATACTCTCTTCCCAAGATCGAGGATCTGTTCGATCAAATGAACGGAGCCTGAGTCTTTTCCAAGATCGATCTTCGGACATGATATCATCAGTTGAAAATCCGAGAGTCAGACATTCCCAAGACCGCCTTCACCACCCGTTACGGTTTGTTTGAATACACCGTGATGTCTTTTGGTCTGACCAATGCCCCAGCCTATTTCATGAATCTCATGAACAAGATTTTCATGGAGTACCTCGACAAGTTCGTGGTAGTCTTCCTCGATGACATCCTTATTTATTCCAAGACCGAAGAGAGCATGCTGAACACCTGCGTCTAGTTTTGGGGACCCTCCGAAAGCACCAGCTGTTTGCCAAGCTTAGCAAGTGAAGTGGCATTTCTCGGACATGTTGTGTCTGCTGGAGGAATTTCTGTGACCCAGAGAAGATCCAAGCCATTGTTGACTGGAAAGCCCCAACCAGTGTAACTGAAATCCGAAGCTTTCTCGGACTAGCGGGTACCGCAAGTTCGTTGAAGGATTCTCCAGTATAGCCAAACCCATGACCCAACTGTTGAAGAAGGACAAGAAATTCGAGTGGACTCAGAAGTGTGAAGATAGTTTCCAAGAATTGAAGAAGAGACTGACCTCAACCCCAGTCTTGATTATGCCAGATGTCACCAAGAGTTTCGACGTGTATTGCGATGCATCACGCCTCGGATTTGGTTGCGTTCTGATGCAAGAAGGCAAGGTTGTGTCGTATCTGTCCCGACAGTTGCGACCGCATGAAGAGAATTATCCAACCCATGATCTGGAGTTAGCGGTTGTTGTTCTTGCTCTCAAGACGTGGCATCCCTATCTTGCGGGACATCGCTGCGAGATCTATACGGATCATAAGAGATTGAAGTATATCTTCACCCAGAAGGAGTTGAACCTGAGGCAGAGAGATGGATGGAATTAATCAAGGATTATGATATTGGAATCCACTATCACCCCGGAAAGGCTAATGTAGTTGCCGATGCCCTTAGTCGCAAACCTTGCACCCTGAATGCCTTGATCCAAGCCGAACAACCAGCCTTGTTCAAAGAGTTCGAAATTTTGGACTAGGCTTGTTAGCCACGAATATCTCGCCAATTTAGAATTAGCCTCAACCATGATGGATCAAATCAAGGAAGCCCAAAAAGATCATGAAAGCATTGAAGGAATTAAAAAGAAGATTTCTCTCGGCAAAGCACCCGGTTTTACCGAAGATGCTGAAGGAGTGCTGAGATTCAATGGTCGTATCTGTGTGCCCAATGTCATGGAACTTAAGGAGTTAATCCTAAAGGAAGCCCATGAGACCCCTTATTCAATCCATCCCGGCGGGACAAAAATGTACCAAGACCTTCGTGAGAGATTTTGGTGGCATGGAATGAAGCGATAGATTGGTTCTTTCGTGGCCAAGTGTGATATCTGTCAGCGAGTCAAGGCTGAACATCAGCGACCCGCTGGATTGCTTCAACCTTTGAAAATTCCTGAGTGGAAGTGGGATGAAATTGGAATGGATTTTATCACCGGACTTCCAAGATCCAACCGAGGCCATGATTCAATCTGGATCATCATTGATCGACTGACCAAGGTTTCCCATTTATGCCTGTCAAGACCACTCACACCGGAGTTCAGTTAGCGGACTTGTATATTTCTAGAATAGTAAGCCTGCACGGTGTGCCCAAGAAAATTGTATCTGATAGAGGCACAAAGTTCACTTCAAGGTTCTGGAAATCTCTTCACGAAGCCCTTGGAACCAAGTTAGCGTTTAGCACAGCTTATCATCCCCAGACCGGAGGCCAAACTGAGCGAGTGAACCAGATATTGGAGGAAATGCTTCGTGCATGTGTTCTATCCTATGGTTCCAAGTGGGAAGATTGTCTTCCATTTGCAGAATTCTCCTACATCAATAGCTACTAGTCCAGTCTGCAAATGGCCCCGTTTGAAGCCCTTTACGGCTAGAAGTGTCGTACGCCCCTGAATTGGTCCGACACCGGAGAAGGCAAATTGTTTGGACCAGATACCCTCCGTGATGCTGAAGAGCAAGTTCAGCTTATTCGTGAGCGTCTCAAAACTGCACAATCTTGTCAGAAGAGTTATGCTGATCCTAAGCGTCGTGATGTCACTTTCAATGTCGGAGATTATGTCTATCTCTGAGTGACACCCCTCAAGGGAATGCCAGCATTTTCATGTCAAAGGGAAATTAGCGCCAAGGTATATTGGACCTTTCAAGATCATTTGTCGTCGAGGAGAAGTATCCTATCAACTGGAGTTGCCCCAAGAGTTATCAGAATTTCACGATGTCTTCCACATTTCCTTGCTCCGGAAGTGTCTTGAAGTTCCCGACAAGCCCGACGTTTTCAAAAACATCGACCACTTCTCTGTCGACCTGAACCATGACCTGACGTATCGTGAGAGACCTGTCAAGATTCTTGACGAAGATGTTCGTCTTACCCGGAGGCGCGCGATCAAGTTCTACAAATTCCAGTGGACTAACCACTCCGAAGAAGAAGCAACTAGGGAACGCGAAGACTATTTTAAAAGCGAATTCCCAAACCTCTTTAGTGCCTAAGCCTAGCAAATCTCGGGACGAGATTTATTTTAAGGGGGGAAGGATCTGTAACATCCCAAAATCATAATAAGTATTATTATTCCAAAAATGTGGGCCAACAAAAACTTTTGTTGTATTATGTGTGTTGGTTATATATTGTTGCTTGTGATGTCTGTTGCTCTAATTAGGAACTTGAAGAAAAACAAAGAAATAAAATAAAAAGTCAAAACAATAAAATCATGTGACAAGTGTCACACAATTTCTCCAAGTGAGAAATTAATTTTCTTTCAAACAAAATTCAGTGGAGTGATAAAATGAGCACTCCCATTTTATTCCTACAACTTTTCCCTCTCCAAATATTAATTTCAAAAAACAAATTTAAATTCCATATCTTTCTTTATCTTATTCAAATTAAGAAATGTGCTATGCAACACTTACAAAATAAATTCCTAAGCAGCACCACAAATCTTGATAAACATATGTGAAGCCAATTATGAAAATAAATTTCAGAAATCTGAAATTAATTTTGGTTCAAGCATTTCGTCGAACACCTGGTGGCAGGAATCTGTTCTTCCCCAAATCCGAGATCAATTCGATCGATTTCGATCGGAGTTCGTCGAATCTCTGCCCACATCTGCTCCCTCTCACTCCACTCACCCCTCTCACTCACTGGAGCCGAAGAAAACGGTGTAATTTGACCAGGACCGACACGCCAGGGGACAGGAGCTCACGCCCATGCCGCCGTGGTCACCACTGTGGAGGATGGTGGTGACGCCGTGGTGGCACAGCGCCGTGCCCCCTCTCTCTCCCTCGCTCTTCTGCTCCAGAAGACGCAGAAAACCGGCAACACAGCTCCCACACGTGCCCCTTTGCTCACGCCCGTGCGCGCCGTGTGCCATGGCCGAGCCTAGGTCATCGCTGACGACCCGGCGCTGCACTGCACCAGTCGTCAGCCAAGGACCACCCCGCCATTCCCTAGCCTCTCCACAGTCTCCTACACATAGTGGCCGCGCCGCGGAGGCCCCCCCTGACGCGCGCGCTCCGCGGAACGTCGTCGACGTGTCCACGGCCGTCCCGAACTCGAGCTTCCTCAGCTCATCGACACACGCGCATTCGCACCCCGCTGGCCCCTAACGCCGTCCAACGTCGTGCCCGCACACCCCAGACAGCCAATGGCAGCCTCTCCCACTTCCTGGACCTCTCCCGCACCACGTCCACCATGGACCGAGCTTAAATAGAGCACCCAAGCCTCGCTTCCTCTCCACTCCGCACCACTCTCTCCCCCTTGCTCCACACTCACTCGTGCACCGCCAGGAGGGCGAGCACGTAGTCGCAACCCTCGCTGCCTTGGTCGACCACGGCCAAGTGCTGCCGGAGAAGAAGGTGGATGTCAACCATGGCCGTGCCATGCCTCTCACCTTTTCTCTGCTCTCTGGACTGCATTCTCTTCTCCAGCACCACCGCACTCACACGCTCCCTTTTCCCCTCTGTTTCGTGCACAGAATCGCAGCCAGGACCTTGCCGGAGTTTCGGGAAGTGCCCGTGGAAGCGGAGCTGCTCGACGCCGTCGATTGGAGCTGTCCCAGGAAGTGAGACTCCTCCAGCAAGCTTCCCCAGGCCGCCATGACCGTTCTGCCTCACCTACACTTCCTCCCGAGCCCCTAGGTGAGCAAATCGCAGATCTTGCCGTCGCTGGCACGGCGGCGCCGCCCATATTTGGTCGTCCACGGTGCGTACCGCTTCGATTAGATGAGTCACTGTCAAGTGGGCCCCGCTGTCAATGTTTTAAACATTATCCAGCGCATGAGATATTCCCGTTGAGTCACTGACGAGTGGACCCCACCCGTCAGGATCCTACATTATCCAAAACTAGTGTAGTTTTCTAATTTAATTTTCCCTTGAATTTCAGTACTAGACTGAACTTCGAAATTCAATATCTCAAGATTTATAAGTCCAAATAAATCAAATCAAAATGTTCTGGAAAGCTTATGCAATTGTTTAACCAACCTAAGTGGTTTCATTTCATTTAGATAAATAAGAAATGTGTATTATTAAAAATTCCACAGAAGGTGTAAAACATAAACTTGTTTGTTTCTGATGATCTATTACCCCAAATAATTCCAATCCAATTTTATTAGCTTGGTATTGTGGTCTCTTAGTTTCACCTAATTTTGGTAGAATTAATTAACCAATATTAATTGTTTGGCTTTAGGTTGAAATTAGTAAACCCTTCTGCACTAAAACAATTATAGATGTTTAATTCTTAACCCAAATGAGTTTGGACCAATTTTGTTGGATCACATTTAGTCATTGTTAGTTGCCCCGAAAAGGATTTAATTTTAGGATCAACAGAACTTAAGTTGTAGCTAAAACTTGATTATTAAGTTTCTGGATAAAAACAATTGTTTAGGGAGTTCGGTAACTCCAATTAATCCAAATCCAATTGTGTTGTCTTCTACACATCAGTAGCTCTCTGTAGAATTTTAGTTTGTATTTTTGTGACCAACAGAACTTGAGTTATGCAATTAAACATGTTCGACTAGTTTCTGCCATATTTAAGACATAAATAAATAGTGGTTAATTCAATTAAATTGAAACCAAATTGTGTTGCTTGGTGTGTGCAGTGGCTATTTATAGCATTTAAGATTGTAATGTTGTGATGTTTGTTGAGTAGTATAGTGATTGGTTATATTTGTTTATTTGACAATTAGACGATAGCGTTGCCGGGATAATCGAGGAGGGAGAATTTGTTGATAAAGAAGAACAAGACCAGGGTCACTTTGCTGAGCAAGGCAAGCTACTCTCTGAGCTTGCACCCCAAATATATATACATCTAATTTGATCACATGATTGACTTTTAAGGCAATGATTTTTAAAACCTTTTTAAAAAGCATATGAAAAACTATTTTACCACCGATGTAGAAATATAAGGTAGTGTATATCAAACTATAGGATGGGAAAAATATAGTTTATTCAAAACTCCTTTGAAAATACTTGTATGGATGTGGAATGCCGAGAAGTCGGTGTGGAAGTGAAGAAATGAAGGATGGTGATGTTTATGAAAAATGCACAGTGTGTCCTAGTACTATGACGACCAATCTTACCCTGTGCGACCACATTTACCCACATATGGGAAAGGGCTTAGTCATATAATTTGCTCATATTAGTGTGGGATGCCTCATCGACGGAGATGACTCCGTTATGCATGAGGGGATGGTTCGGTGACCTACCCCCTGACCCGGGTCCTCGCACATGTGGAGAAGGATGATCCTCGCACATGTGGTGGATAGAAGGATGTCCCCTATACACCGCCGGGCAAATCTATGAGTCCTCACACTTAGATTCCAACGGGCTGGGTTAAGTGTTGATGGAAAGTGTCATATGGGCAGGGTCCTATACTAGCATGAGCAAAGGACAGGCTAGGGTCGGTGACTCAACTTCGCATACACCTTGTATGGCGGGACGTGGCTAACACGATGAGTTATCGGATGGATGTGGGAAAAGCGTGCTACCTCTGCAGAGTGTAAAACTATTCGAATAGCCGAGTCCTCGGTAATGGACAGTTGGAAGGCTGTCCTAAGACCATGTGCAAGTTTTTGAAAGACTTTGAGTTTTAAAGAGAAAATGAAATGGAGAATGTTTTATACAACCATTCCAACGGATCGGTATGAGGTTGTTGGAGGCAAATGGACCATGACGTGCTATGGTCGGAAAAAAGGAGAGTTTTGGAGAAACAAATAAAAATGGTGAATTTATTTAAGGATAGTTATAAAATTCTTCTTACCCTTTTCAATAAAGATATAGAGATGTTTTAAATAAATAAAAGTCTGAAATTAAAAATAAAACTAGTGCATACTCATGTTGGGGTAGTTTGCGAGTACAATTCCAATTGTACTCATATTGGTTTCGTCCCTGGCTATTGTACTATCCAGACTTCGAGGAGCACTACGCTGACGAGGAATATGGCGACTTCTATGCGAACTAGGGATCTCCATAAGTCAGCTGCCTGTCGCCTTGTTGTGTAAGGACCCCTCAGACCACCAGTCCGAGATGTCCACGTTATGTAAAATAGATCACGATCCCAATGACCAGTGCATCGCAATCACATAACCAACATGGTATCAAGAGTTACATCATTCAAGTCGTACGAATAATAGTCTTACAACACAAAGTGGTCACATGATAGTCTTACAACACAAAGTGGTCACATGACCAAGTCTGCAAATCATCGTCACGCAGGACGGAATTAACTACGATACAGCGGAAACTCGTGGCTAGCGTCGACCCTCGTCTCTAACGGACGAATCCCACAAGTGCAGTTGACCGGTGACAGCTAAGTGGCGTAGTCGTCGACATACTCCTCCTCCCCGGCATAGGCATCCTCGTAGAAATCTGGACGTTTGAATATCCAGGGACACAGCCATAAGTACAATTACGTACTCGCAATACCACCTCAAGGCTTAAGTTTTCATGGTGATGCAATAAAACATTTTCGAAAACTGGGATATCTGCTATATAATGCTATAGAGCTTAGTTTTCGCAAACGATGCTCTTAGACATAGAGAATACAACATCTCTATATCTTTGTTGAAAAAGGCATTTGGAGATATAGTTCTCCTTCTTTTAGAAATGGCAGAAACCATTTCCACGTTTGAAAACACTTTTTGTAAAACTTTAACAAGCACTAGGATAGGGATGCCCCTTTTTCCTTTCCGGGTTCCGACTGGTTGACTCCCCGAGACCAACCATCTTCTCCCAAAATCCGTACCTCCCAGGTACCTCTGTGATTTCCTCTTTTAGTCCAAAACCGAAACCAACTTTTCTTCTTTCTCCAATCGCCCAGTGTGGCCTTTGCAACCGTCCATGATCGCGGACACGGCTATTCGAATAGTTTTACACTCTGCAGAGGGGTGCACTTTCACCACACCAAATAGGTCACCGCCGCGGATCACCCTACGGATTGCCTGACGACAATACGTCAAATGTCGGGACACTAATCAAGACTTTTCACTATGCCCATACTAATACAGAGATACCTCTTCAACTAGGTTGTTTCCCCCCCGGCACCGTTTGACCCATCCCATGGTGTCAGACCGCCATGGCAGGGGACCTAATCGGTGCAACTGGTGGCGAACTTAATCCCACTCTCTTTATGTCCCTCTCTCTTAGGTGACAACCAGTTCAGGGGCCATAGCCACCCCCTAAGCGAATTGAGGTAGCCCCATATTAATACAAACAAGCTTCCGGTCAAGCCCTACCCATATCAGGTAATGTGGTTGCACGGGTTAATTTTTCGGGCGGCAGCAGGGACTTCGTAAACAAACCTCCATCTCCGACTGCTCCCAGCAGCTCGGGTTTTCGTAAACATCTCCGATTGCTCCCAGCAACTCGGTTTTTCGTAAACATCTCCGATTGCTCCCAGCAACTCGGGTTTTCGTAAAAAACACTTTCTCGCCGATTGCTCCCAGCAACTCGGATTTTTCCTTTGAAAACTTGTTAACAAAAACCAGGCTCCCATCCTAAAATTTTTAGGTAAGAATATAAGGATATACTACTAGAAAATATAATTTTCTTGATAGCGCCTTCAGTAAAAGGCTTCTCAAGTGAAGTCCTATTTTTATAACACCTATTATATACTAGTAGATATCTTTGGCCAAACAATAATTTTGTAAAATAGTTTTTGGGTGACAAAATGCCACAAAAGAAATAAAACATGCATTATTGTATTTTGAAAAGAAAACATGCTTGTAAAAATAATAGGATTTGAGTATAGTGGTGAGGTGGCTTGCCTTACTCAGCAAATTGTCCCTGGTCTTGTTCTTCCTCGTAGGTGGGTTCAGCTCCCCCGTACTGCTCCTCCTCTTGCGGTTCTATCGTACCGGAAAAATTAAACGCACTATCGTTAAGTTCTAAGTAGCGGGTTGACAACAATCTAAAGTACTTGAACAAAACAGCAAGCATTTCATTACACAAACACCCTCTGGACATCAACCTAAAACAATCCTAAACACAAACAAATTAAAAACAATCAATTAAAATCTGATCTTTTAAATAGTGGCAAAGTTGCTGTTTTTGGGGAAAAAAGGCACAAGTCCTAAAATAATGCTTCTAAAAATAAACCCTTTTAACACAGTACTGCTATGAGTCATACTAAGCTATAGGAATTGGATTTGCATCAAAACATCACACCAAACAGGAATTAAAAATCCCACAATAGCTACTGGTCTCAAAACCAAAAGAATTAAAACTCCAGTCCTAGGAACCTCCTGCATGCAAGGTTAAATTCTATGGAAAGTTATGGATTTTACCTTTCTGCACAAATTGGATTCACTCAAAAATATTACTCCTAGCTCAAGATATCACAAAAAGAGTGGAAATTACACTTTCTACTAGATTTAAAATGCCACACACAATATAATCCATTTTTATACCAAACAAGTTCTGCATGTTTAAGAAAACATCACATCACCCACTGAAAATACTCCTAACTAACATGCATGCACAGATCTATCACAAACAAATAAATCTAAACACTTCTAATTAACCTAAACAGAAAAAGATAATACTGCTGCTAAAAAAAATGATTTGGGCTGCGGCTGGGCCAGATCTGGCCACTGCCTGCCCGGATCTGACGCGCGGGCGAGATGGGCCGGCCCATCTGCGCAGTGCGGCGCGTGGGAACCGCCCGCGAGGCGAGATTAGAACTGGACCGTTGATCTGGCGATCAACGGCTCGCAGCCGTCGTCTCCGACGCGACGCGCGCGACGACGACCTCGGAGCAGAGAAGGACGGCGACGACGGGCGGCTCACCTAGGGGCTCTGCATGCGACTGGGGAGGTCTGCGGACGGCGGACGGGGTCGAGGGAGAGGCTTGGGTGAAGACGGCGTCACCAGAGATAGCCGGACTCCATGGCTGCGGCGGCGACGGACTTCCTCGGGTTGACGACGACGCGGCGTTCACGGCGGCTCTGGGCAAAAGAGAAGAGGGGGAGGGGTTAGGTCTCGACGAGGGGAACCTCACGGGCCAAAAATGGCGGAGAACAAGAGAGAGGAACGACGGCTACGGCCGGTTTCTTCCGACGGCCGTCGACGGTTTCTTGCTCGCTCGCGGGCAGCAGAGAGCAAGGGCTTGCGAGGGGCTTCAGAAGTGGGCTGTGGTGAGGTGTGGGCGTGCTCTGGGAGAAGAAAGAGAGGCAGGGGAGCACGGTGTGGAGCTGGGGCTTTGTCTCCTCCTCGGGTGGGGTTTTCGGACAGGGGAGAGAGAAGAGAGGGAAATGGGCGTGGGCACTGGCTGGTGTGGGCGGTGGAGAGGGGGACTGAGAGGGTTTGGTCGGGGGCGACGTGCTCTGGCCAGTAGGAGAGGAGGGGGTGATGCTCCATTGGGCCACGGTGGAGAAAGGGAGAGGTGAGTGGAGGAGAGGGAGGAAAGAGGGGCTGGCAAGTGGGTCCTAGGGGGAGAGGTGGTGTCTCTCTCCTTGCCACCAGGAGAGGAACGTTGGGGGGAGAGAGGGAGGGGTTGATGGAGTGGGAGAGGGCTGGTTTAGACTAGGTTTAGGATTTTAGTCTAATACTAATCGAAATGCTTCTTTTACTAATAATGCTAAACATGAACAACACAAGTGTTGCTCACAAACAAGAGAGGGGTGACCTAAATGAGGTGTTACAAAAGTTTTTAAGTCTAAAAGAAAGAAGAAAGAATTTTGAAAACTAAGCAAATTGAGAAAAATGACCAAATGGTTACTGTTTTGAGTAGCCCTAAACACAAGGATGGTTTTATGCTCAAACAAGTTTTGAAAGGGTCAAACAATGCATAAATTAAAAGTAGAAAGTTCAAGGAGCAAAATGGTCAAGGTGCATTTCAAAAACAACACCAGAGATGCTTAATCTAGGACTCTAAAGTAGCTATGTTTTAACAAACAAGAAGATCCCTTTCACAAATTTTTAAACAAACAAAAGTTGTAATGGAGATTCTATCCAGCACCAAACAAAGCTTGTGGTTTTTAAACAAGGTAATTAAGATCACAAAAATAATTCAAGCAAGAATTAACTAATAACACACAAAAGTGTTTGTAAACCGTGAAAAATCTAGCTTAACACGACAATTCTATGTCTAGAAAAATTGGGGTGTTACAGACCTTCCCCCCTTAGGAGAATCTCGTCCTCGAGATTCCGGAGTTGAAGAGGACAGGAAACCAGGAAATTCTCTTTCCAGGTAATCTTCACGCTCCCAAGTGGCTTCTTCTTCTGAGTGATTGGTCCACTGTACCTTCAGGAATCTGATCTTGCGCTTACGGGTCAGACGGACATCTTCTTCAAGCACCCGGAGTGGTCGCTCCCGGTAGGTGAGGTCGTGGTTGCGGTCAATAGTGTGGTGGTCCACCTTCTGGTATGAGTGTGTAGCGCCAGGGACATGCAGACACTTCCGGAGTAGTGAAACGTGGAATACGTCATGAAAGTCAGACAAATGGGGTGGCAACTCCAGTTGGTACGACACTTCTCCGCTTTGGCCAATAATCTTGAATGGCCCGATATATCGGGGTGCCAACTTTCCCTTGACATGGAAACGCTGCATTCCTTTGAGTGGGGTAACACGGAGATACACCATGTCGCCAGTCTTGAAAAATAAGTCTCGTCTCTTGGAGTCGGCGTAACTCTTCTGTCTGGATTGGGCGGCCTTAAGACGGTCGCGGATCAGTTGAACTTGTTCTTCTGCTTCTCTTAGGGCATCGACTCTGAAAACTTGACTGTCTCCCGTCTGTGACCAGTTCAGGGAGTACGACATTTACGCCCGTACAGAGCTTCGAATGGGGCCATCTTCAAACTGGCTTGATAACTATTATTGTAGGAGAATTCTGCGAACGGCAGATAATCCTCCCACTTGGCTCCATAAGCTAACACACAGGCTCTAAGCATATCTTCCAGAATCTGGTTAACCCTCTCGGTTTGTCCTCCGGTCTGGGGGTGTTAGGCGGTACTGAAAAAGAGCTTGGTTCCTAAGGCCTCATGAAGTTTGAACCAGAAGTGAGAAGTGAACTGACTTCCTCGATCGGACACGATGGTCTTGGGAATCCCATGGAGGCTGACGATACGGGACATATATAGATTGGCGAGTTGGTCAGACCGGTGTGAGGTGCGAACAGGAATGAAGTGTGCAACCTTGGTGAGCCGGTCCACAATGACCCAAATGGCATCATGACCTCGATTGGATCGGGGTAAACCCGTGATGAAATCCATACCAACTTCATCCCACTTCCATTCGGGTACCTTGAGAGGTTGGAGTAATCCTGCGGGTCGTTGATGCTCGGCCTTGACTTTCTGACAGATGTCACAGCTTTGAACGAAAAAGGCGATCTCTCGCTTCATGTCGTGCCACCAAAACTTCTCTTTGAGATCTTGGTACATCTTGGTTCCACCGGGGTGGATGGAATATAACGTCTCATGGGCTTCCTTCATAATCAGCTGTTTCAAGTCGTGGTCAGACGGTACGCAGATGCGGCCTTTATACCAAAGAGTGCCCTCGGGGTCAATGGTGAACCCGGGAACATCTTCCTTCGCCATTCTATACGCTTGATGCCTTCGATACTCTTGTGACCCTTCTGTGCTTTCTTGATCTGATCCCATAGTGTTGGCTGCAACATGAGTTGATCCACAGCTCCATAACTAACTACTTCGATTCCCATCTTGTCTAGCTCTTCCCAGAGCGCTGGTTGCCGGGTCTTGATCATGATGTTGAAAGAACAAGGCTGACGACTAAGAGCATCAGCTACAACATTGGCTTTTCCGGGGTGGTAATGGATGTCTAGGTCATAATCCTTAATGAGCTCTATCCATCTACGCTGTCTCTTATTCAACTCACGCTGGGTGAAGATATACTTCAGACTCTTGTGGTCGGTGTAGATATCACACCGGTTGCCCATCAAAAAGTGGCGCCAGGCTTTGAGTGCGTGAACCACGGCAGCGAGTTCAAGGTCATGGGTGGGGTAATTCTGCTCGTGCTTGCGGAGTTGTCGCGAGGAATAGGAGATTACCTTGCCCTCTTGCATGAGGACACAACCTAGTCCAAGCTTGGAAGCGTCGCAATACACGACGAAATCCTTGGTCACATCAGGCATGGTTAGGATGGGTGCGGTGGTTAATCTCTTCTTCAGCTCTTGGAAACTCTCCTCACACTTGTCAGTCCACTCAAACTTCTTGTCTTTCTTCAGTAACTGGGTGAGGGGTTTGGCAATGCTTGAGAAGCCCTCGACGAACTTGCGGTAATACCCAGCCATTCCGAGGATAGATCTCACTTCGGTCTGGTTGGTGGGGGTCGGGAACTCAACTATAGACTTGATATGAGAGGGGTCAACGGCGATCCCTCCGGCCGTGATAACATGCCCAAGGAATGACACTTCCTTCAGCCAAAATTGACATTTGCTAAACTTGGCATAGAGCTGGTGTTCACGAAGGGTGCCTAAAACCAATCTCAGGTGCTCTTCATGTTGTTCTTCTGATTTGGAGTAAATCAGGATGTCATCGATGAAAACCACTACGAATTTGTCCAGATAATCCATGAACACCTTATTCATGAGATTCATGAAGTAGGCCGGGGCATTGGTCAGGCCAAAGGTCATTACGGTCGACTCAAACAACCCGTAACGAGTGGTGAAAGCAGTCTTCGGTATGTCTGTCTCTCTTACTTTCAGCTGGTGATAACCGGTGCGAAGATCGATTTTAGAAAAGACTCGAGCTCCATTGAGTTGATCAAACAGATCCTCAATCTTGGGCAGGGGGTACTTGTTCTTGATGGTCACGTCGTTCAGCTTCCGGTAGTCCACACATAAGCGAGTGGTACCGTCTCTTTTGTCCACGAAGATCACTGGAGATCCCCATGGTGAGGCACTGGGGCGGATCAGACCTTTCCTAAGCATGTCATCCAACTGCTTCTTCAATTATTCTAACTCTTGGGGATTCATACGGTAAGGCTTCTGAGCTATGGGTCCAGTTCCAGGAACTAACTCAATGATGAACTCGATATCCCGATCAGGCGGCATACCGGGTAGTTCCTCGGGAAATACATCGGGATACTCACAAACAATAGGTACCTCCTCCAAGGCAGGCTTAGCTATACTCTTATGACAATGCCCTAACAAGGAGTGCATTGAAGATGTGTGCACAACCTCAACTCCTTCCAGACTGGTGAGGGAGATAGTTTTTGTGTTGCAATCTATAACTCCACGGTTCACTGCCATCCAGTCCATTCCTAAAACCACTTCTATACCTTGTTTTCCCAAAACCACAAGGTCAGCATGGAATCGGGCTCCCTGGATTTCCACAGGCACCTCTTTGCAAGAAAGGCTAGTCTTAGTGGTGGCTCCAGGAATTTGCACTAACATAGGTCGGCGCATCAAAGTTGGGACCATTCCACTTTTCTTAACAAATGGTTCGGTAACAAACGAATGGGATGCTCCGGAATCAAACAAAACTGCAGCAGGTACTGAGTTGACAGGAAACGTACCCATCACTAGGTCAGGGGCCTCTTGGGCTTCTTCGGCGCTGATATGATTCAGGTGTCCCCTTGTCACGGTCCCAGTCTTCTTAGGGTAAGGGGCCTTGCCTCCAGGGGGCCGGACTGATCCCTGGTTCATCTTGGTCGCATTGGGGCGATTATCAGCTGGTTGCTTGGTGGGGCAGTCCCTTGAGAAATGTCCAGGCTGTCCACAGGCAAAGCAGCCTCCTGTGGGTCTTGGGGCTGGCAGTCGAGTGAAACTCAGACTGGGGTTGAAACCGCCTCCAGGGCGAGGAACAGGTGGGCGAGTGGGGTAACCTGGTCGGGGTGCATACGACGGGGTTCTTGATGGTGGGTACGCAGGTCGTGGCGGCTGATAAGCAGGCCTGGGTGATGGTGCGAGGCGCAGGCGCTGGTTGTCGTTGTTGTTGTTTTTGTTGTTGTTGCTGCTGCCTTGCTGCATCATCTGTCGGCGCTTGCGGTTGTCATAGGACGCTTTACGCTTGTGCTCCATCATGATGGCGGCGTCAGCCAAAGACTCCAGGTCGTTGAATGGCATCACCACCAGGATGCATTGCATTTCATCATGCAGCCCATTCAGGAACCTTTCCTTCCTTTTCTCCTCCGTGTCCACGTCGGCAGGCGCATACCTTGCCAAGGTGGTGAATTGCTTCAGATACTCACCCACTGACATACTACCCTGTTTTAGTCGCAGAAACTTCTCTCGCATGATGCTGACTTGCCCCGATGGCACGTACCGCTTTTGAAATTTGGTCTTGAAAGCCTCCCAGGTCACAACTTCACCTTGAGGCAACAGTGCCTTAACTGATTCCCACCATGCTCGGGCGGCGCCTGAGAGGTAGTGAGTAGCATAGACCACCTTCTCATTGCCGCCAACATGGGCGACCTCTAGATTGTTCTCGATCGTGCGGATCCAGTCATCCGCGTCAAGTGGATCCACCCTCTGAGAGAACACCGGGGGATTAGTGTTCTGGAAGTCTCGCAGCTTGGAACGGCCCTCATTGTTACCATTGCCGCCATTGCCACCATTAGGGTTGACGGCGATCTGGGCCAGGTGCTGCAGTGTGGCGAGGTTCGCTGTCCTCTCGCACGAGCGGCCTCACGATCCTCCATGAAGAGACGCATCAACTGGGCCATAGTGGGCTCGGGTGGTGGTGGTGGATCTCTCGCCATACTGAAGTTTAGAAATGGCAGAATTAAAACTCCAAACAAACAATAAGTAAAACATTTGAGACAGAATGTAAACGTGCAGACAATGCAAACATCACCATCATACCAATGCAGCAAGGATACATGACACCACGGAATGACTAACTCGATAGCAAGGTCTCGATACAAGCTCACAGAGTTCGCGAATACAAATTCTAACACAACAACCGCCTTACAAACATCAAGGCTACCACACTCAAGCAAAAAGCATGCCAGCGAAACAGCACACACAACCCTTATAGTACCAGAAAGGGCACTCCACAATCGTGTTAGTCGGGCAATCCAACCAAGGGTCATATCCTAAATGTCCTATTGGTCTTGGTCAATCTTACTTGTTGGAGTCTTCATTTCATCAGCTTGTGCTCCTGCTGGAAATCTTGAGACTGTCAGAATGGCAACTGGAGTACCATTGTTGGGGTTGGAGCCTTGACAGAGAGACTGCTTCGGCAAGCAAGGGTTGCTCGGTAGCTTGTTTCTTCAATTGATGACCGCCTTGATGTCGTAGGTTGAAGTCTTCAGACTGAGCTTCGCCTTCTCGGTACTCGTTACTTAGTCCTCATTTGGGTTCATCGTCCAGGCGAAACAAGTTTGAGAGGGGACAAGATAGTAGGAAAAAAAATCTTTGGACATACTCTAAATTGGAGAAACAAGGTCAAGATATTTTTGAGAAAAAGAGAAGAGTGGAAACCATACTAGGCTTACTTAGATAGAAATAGATTTTTGTGCAAATAGGGTTTTAGCAGAAATATTTCCTTCCTAAGCTAACGACCACGCTATCTAGGGTCTCCTAAGGTCAACGATGGCTCTGATACCAAGTCTGTAAGGACCCCTCAGACCACCAGTCCGAGATGTCCACGTTATGTAAAATAGATCACGATCCCAATGATCAGTGCATCGCAATCACATAACCAACATGGTATCAAGAGTTACATCATTCAAGTCGTACGAATAATAGTCTTACAACACAAAGTGGTCACATGACCAAGTCTGCAAATCATCGTCACGCAGGACGGAATTAACTACGATACAGCGGAAGCTCGTGGCTAGCGTCGGCCCTCGTCTCCAACGGACGCAATCCCACAAGTGCAGTTGACCGGTGACAGCTAAGTGGCGTAGTCGTCGACATACTCCTCCTCCCCAGCATAGGCCTCCTCGTAGAAATCTGGACGTTTGAATATCCAGGGACACAGCCATAAGTACAATTACGTACTCGCAATACCACCTCAAGGCTTAAGTTTTCATGGTGATGCAATAAAACATTTTCGAAAACTGGGATAGCTGCTATATAATGCTATAGAGCTTAGTTTTCGCAAACGATGCTCTTAGACATAGAGAATACAACATCTCTATATCTTTGTTGAAAAAGGCATTTGGAGATATAGTTCTCCTTCTTTTAGAAATGGCAGAAACCATTTCCACGTTTGAAAACACTTTTTTTAAAACTTTAACAAACACTAGGATAGGGATGCCCCTTTTTCCTTTCTGGGTTCCGACTGGTTGACTCCCCGAGACCAACCATCTTCTCCCAAAATCCATACCTCCCAGGTACCTCTGTGATTTCCTCCTTTAGTCCAAAACCGAAACCAACTTTTCTGCTTTCTCCAATCGCCCTGTGTGGCCTTGGCAACCGTCCATGACCGCGGACACGGCTATTCGAATAGTTTTACACTTTGCAGAGAGGTGCACTTTCACCACATCAAATAGGTCACCGCCGCGGATCACCCCACGGATTGCCTGACGACAATACGTCAAATGTCAGGACACTAATCAAGACTTTTCACTATGCCCATACTAATACAGAGATACCTCTTCAACTAGGTTGTTTCCCCCCGGCACCGTTTGACCCATCCCATGGTGTCAGACCGCCATGACAGGGGACCTAATCGGTGCAACTGGTGGCGAACTTAATCCCACTCTCTTTATGTCCCTCTCTCTTAGATGACAACCAGTTCAGGGGCCATAGCCACTCCCTAAGAGAATTGAGGTAGCCCCATATTAATACAAACAAGCTTCCGGTCAAGCCCTACCCATATCAGGTAATGTGGTTGCACGGGTTAATTGTTCGGGCGGCAGCAGGGACTTCGTAAACAAACCTCCATCTCCGATTGCTCCCAGCAACTCGGGTTTAAAAAAAAACACTTTCTTGCCGATTGCTCCTAGCAACTCGGGTTTTTCCTTTGAAAACTTGTTAACAAAAACCAGGCTCCCATCCTAAAATTTTTAGGTAAGAATATAAGGATATACTACTAGAAAATATAATTTTCTTGATAGCGCCTTCAGTAAAAGGCTTCTCAAGTGAAGTCCTATTTTTATAACACCTATTATATACTAGTAGATATCTTTGGCCAAACAATAATTTTGTAAAATAGTTTTTGGGTGACAAAATGCCACTAAAGAAATAAAACATGCATTATTGTATTTTGAAAACAAAACATGCTTGTAAAAATAATAGGATTTCAGTATAGTGGTGAGGTGGCTTGCCTTGCTCAGCAAATTGTCCCTGGTCTTGTTCTTCCTCGTAGGTGGGTTCATCTCCCCCGTACTGCTCCTCCTCTTGCGGTTCTATCGTACCGGAAAAATTAAACGCACTATCGTTAAGTTCTAAGTTGCGGGTTGACAACAATCTAAAGTACTTGAACAAAACAGCAAGCATTTCATTACACAAACACCCTCTGGACATCAACCTAAAACAATCCTAAACACAAACAATTTAAAAACAATCAATTAAAATCTGATCTTTTAAATAGTGGCAAAGTTGCTGTTTTTGGGGAAAAAGGCAGAAGTCCCTAAAATAATGCTTCTAAAAATAAACCCTTTTAACACAGTACTTCTATGAGTCATACTAAGCTATAGGAATTGGATTTGCATCAAAACATCACACCAAACAGGAATTAAAAATCCCACAATAGCTACTGGTCTCAAAACCAAAAGAATTAAAACTCCAGTCCTAGGAACCTCCTGCATGCAAGGTTAAATTCTATGGAAAGGTATGGATTTTACCTTTCTTCACAAATTGGATTCACTCAAAAATATTACTCCTAGCTCAAGATATCACAGAAAGAGTGGAAATTACACTTTCTACTAGATTTAAAATGCCACACACAATATAATCCATTTTTATACCAAACAAGTTCTGCATGTTTAAGAAAACATCACATCACCCACTAAAAATACTCCTGACTAACATGCATGCACAGATCTATCACAAACAAATAAATCTAAACACTTCTAATTAACCTAAACAGAAAAAGATAATACTGCTGCTAAAAAAAAGGATTTGGGCTGCGGCTGGGCCAGATCTGGCCACTGCCTGCCCGGATCTGACGCGCGGGCGAGATGGGCCGGCCCATCTACGCAATGCGGTGCACGGGAACCGCCCGCGAGGCAAGATTAGAACTGGACCGTTGATCTGGCGATCAACGGCTCGCAGCCGTCGTCTCCGACGCGACGCGCGCGACGACGACCTCAGAGCAGAGAAGGACGGCGACGATGGGCGGCTCACCTAGGGGCTCTGTATGCGACTGGGGAGGGCTGCGGACGGCGGAGGGGGTCGAGGGAGAGGCTTGGGTGAAGACGGCGTCACCGGAGATGGCCGGACTCCATGGCTGCGGCGGCGACGGACTTCCTCGGGTTGACGACGACGCGGCGTTCACGGCGGCTCTGGGCAAAAGAGAAGAGGGGGAGGGGTTAGGTCTCGACGAGGGGAACCTCACGGGCCAAAAATGGCGGAGAACAAGAGAGAGGAACGATGGCTACGGCCGGTTTCTTCCGACGACCGTCGACGGTTTCTTGCTCGCTCGCGGGCAGCAGAGAGCAAGGGTTTGCGAGGGGCTTCAGAAGTGGGTTGTGGTGAGGTGTGGGCGTGCTCTGGGAGAAGAAAGAGAGGCAGGGGAGCACGGTGTGGAGCTGGGGCTTTGTCTCCTCCTCGGGTGGGGTTTTCGGACAGGGGAGAGAGAAGAGAGGGAAATGGGCGTGGGCACTGGCTGGTGTGGGCGGTGGAGAGGGGGACTGAGAGGGTTTGGTCGGGGGCGACGTGCTCTGGCCAGTAGGAGAGGAGGGGGTGATGCTCCATTGGGCCACGGTGGAGAAAGGGAGAGGTGAGTGGAGGAGAGGGAGGAAAGAGGGGCTGGCAAGTGGGTCCTAGGGGGAGAGGTGGTGTCTCTCTCCTTGCCACCAGGAGAGGAACGTTGGGGAGAGAGAGGGAGGGGTTGATGGAGTGGGGAGAGGGTTGGTTTAGACTAGGTTTAGGATTTTAGTCTAATACTAATCGAAATGCTTCTTTTACTAACAATGCTAAACATGAACAACACAAGTGCTGCTCACAAACAAGAGAGGGGTGACCTAAATGAGGTGTTACAAAAGTTTTTAAGTCTAAAAGAAAGAAGAAAGAATTTTGAAAACTAAGCAAATTGAGAAAAATGACCAAATGGTCACTGTTTTGAGTAGCCCTAAACACAAGGATGGTTTTATGCTCAAACAAGTTTTGAAAGGGTCAAACAATGCATAAATTAAAAGTAGAAAGTTCAAGGAGCAAAATGGTCAAGGTGCATTTCAAAAACAACACCAGAGATGCTTAATCTAGGACTCTAAAGTAGCTATGTTTTAACAAACAAGAAGATCCCTTTCACAAATTTTTTAACAAACAAAAGTTGTAATGGAGATTCTATCCAGCACCAAACAAAGCTTGTGGTTTTTAAACAAGGTAATTTAGATCACAAAAATAATTCAAGCAAGAATTAACTAATAACACACAAAAGTTTTTGTAAACCCTGAAAAATCTAGCTTAACACCACAATTCTATGTCTAGAAAAATTGGGGTGTTACATGTTGTTAGGATATGATGTCTACTATGCCGTAGCTTCCGCTGAATATTTTGGTTTGGCCCATGAAGGCACCTATGTAAGACTTGGTCTAAATGACCATTTATGTAAGACTTTAATTCGGTAATGCAATGGATGTAAAATATGGTACTCAGTTCGGATTATGTGCAACGACAGACTGGTCACGGGATCGTTGTGTTAAGCATAATCGGGTATTTCAGACGGCTAGTCCGGGGTCCCCACAACTCCCCTCTCTCGTGCAGCGTCGACAGCCACCCCTCCTCTCCTCAATCTGGACTACCCGGAGACCACGACCTGACGCCCTGCCCTTCCTCTCCCTCGCACGCAGTCCCGGCGGCAAAAGTCGCCCCTCTCTGGTCCTCTTGTGGAGATGTCTCCGGTTCCCTTCTTCATGTGCGTGTGAGAGAAAAAGCTCCACGTATAGCAGGGGCCGCCTGCTCGCAACCAATAGCATAGAACACAATCGAGACGAAGACAGTACGAACGGCGAGCCTGCACGAGCAATCGAAGGCAAAACATGAACAACATTGCAACATACAGCGGGCTAGTAAAAAATAAGGGGAGCCAACCATCACGTACCTCTGACAGACTCCTGCGAGGACGTTCCCAAGATTCTCGAAGAAGATGTTCGTGTTACCCGAAGACGAGCGATCAAGTTCTACAAAGTCAGTGGACTAACCGAAGAAGAAGCAACTTGGGAACGTGAAGATTATCTTAGGAAAGAATTCCCAAATCTCTTTAGTACCCAGGCTAGCAAATCTCGGGACGAGATTTATTTTAAGGGGTGAAGGATTGTAACATCCCAAAATTATTAATCAGTATTATTATTCCAAAAATGAGAGCCAACAAAAACTTTTGTTGATTATTATGTGTTGATCTCATATTGTTGCTTGTGTTGTGTATTTCTTGCTAATTGTGTGTTGCTTGCTCTAAATAAAAACATGAAGAAAAGAAGAGAAATAAAATAAAAGCAAAGCAAGAAAAATAATGTGACAAGTGCCACACAAAATTCTCCAAGTGAGAAATTATATTTATTCCAAATAAAATTCAGTGGAGTGGTAATGTAAACACTCCCATTTTATTCTTACTACTTTTCCCTCTCAAATAATATTTTGAACTAGTTTTAAAATTCTAAAGTAAATTCAATTAAAATAAACCAAAATACCATAATTAAAACCCTATGAACAAAAATGATTCAAAACATTTTATTTTGAAATGCCAAATTTTGTGGAGCTTCTACATGTTATGGGGAAGCCTCACAAATATTTGCAAATTTTTCTAAATAGAATAAGTGCCCCAAATAAATTCCTAAAATGATACAGGTTTGAAAAAGAAATAAAAGAAAAACAGAAAAGAGGAGGCAGGGGGTTTTCTGCAAAAATGCAGTCGTCTCCTACCCCTAGCTCACTGTCGCCGCCGCCGTGTCGCCGTGGCTGTCGACGCCGCCCCCAGGCCCCCCCCAGCTCGCGCCGCGCCTCTGCAGCCTTTGCAGCTCTGCACGCAGAGGAGAGCACTTGAGCGCTCTCTCTCGCCCCAACGCCGCCCCTGTCCCTCTCTGCACCGCCGAGGAGAGCTCGACGGCGCCGGCCAAATTCGGCCCCCCCTCTGCTCCCCGACACGCACCACTCCACCCAGCTGCTCCTAGCCCGCGCCCGGACCCCGGTAGACACCGCGACGACACGTACCTCGCACCACCGCCGCGGAATCGAGCAGAGGATCCCGCGGGAGCGCCATGGACGCCGTCCGTGCTCCGCGACCACCGTGGACCGTCCCCGCGCTATAAAACCCCTCCCGAGCCCTCTGGAAACTCCACACCATCCCCACTCCCTCTCTCCCTCTCCAATTTCTCCGTGCACCGCCAGGAGGGCGGCACTGCCGCAGCCACTGCCGCCGTCGAGGTCGATCATGGCCGCGACGCCACACTACCTCATTCTCTCCCCTCTGGGCCGTACTCTCTTCCTCATGAACACCGCACTCACCCGAGCCTTTTTCCCCTCTTTTTCGTGTACAGACGCGACCGCAGGACATCGCCAGAGCTCGTGCCCGTGGCCGTGGAAGTCCGACACGTCGCCGTCGCCGCTACACGCCGTCCCAGCAAGTACAACTCGCGCCACGACCTTCCCCGAGCCTCCGCCGTCGATTCGCGTCATTTCCGCCGTCTGCCGTGCCCTCTAGGTGAGGTTCCGTCCACCTCGCCATCGCCGGAGCCACGGCGCCGCCCAGAAATGGTCGTCGCCGATGGACTCGAACGTGGGCCGTTGGATCCAACGGCAGCGTACCCCTTCGCGTTTAATAGACGCTGACGGGATGGCCCCACCCGTCAGCGATTTAATAATTTCCACCCGTGCACTGAGTCACTGACAGAAGGGCCCCACCTGTCATAGATTTAAACATTATCCATAACAGTTAGATTTTCTAATTTAATTTCCAGAGAATTTCAGCACTGGACTCATTTTAGAAATTCAATATCTCGAGATTTACAAGTCCAAATAAATCAAATCCAAATGTTCTGGAAAGCTTATGAAATTGTTTAACCAACCCAAGTGGATTCATTTCATTTAGATAAATAATAAAAATGTATTATTAAAAATACTACAGAAGGTTTAAATTATAAAATTGTTTGTTTCTGATACTCTGTTAGTCCAAATAATTCCAAACCAATTTTGCTAGCTTAGTACTGCCGGGTATTAGCTTCCCTAATTTTGGTAGAATTATTTGTGCAGTGTTATTTGTTTAGTATAAAGTTGAAGCTTGAACACCCTTCTGAACTAAAACATTTATAGATGTTTAATGGTTAACCCAAATGATTTAGGACCAATTTTGTTAGGTCATATTTAGTTAAGGTTAGTTACCCCTAAAAGGATTTAATTTTTGAATAAGATTAACTTGAGTTGTAGCAAAAACTTGATTAATAACTTACTGGATCCAAAGTCAATTGTGTTGTCTTCTACACATCAGTAGCTTTCTGTAAAAATTTAGTTTGTATTTTTGTGACCAACAGAACTCAAGTTATGCAATTAAACATGTTTAACAAGTTTCTGCCATAATTTAGACATAAACAAATAATGTTTAATTCAATTAATTTGAAACCAAATTGTATTGTTTGAGGTGTGCAGTAGCTATTTGTGATGCTTATGATTGTTATGTTGTGATGATTGCTTGGGTAGTTTAGTGATTGTTTGTATCTGTTTGTTTATTAATTAGACGAGAACGCTGTCGGATTTATCGAAGAAGGAGAGTTTGTTGAATCTGAAGATCAAGACCAAGGTCACTTTGCCGAGCAAGGCAAGCTACTCTCTGAGCTTGCACTACAAACATATGCATCTATTTTTGATATCATGATTTACCTTTAAAGCAAAGATTTATAAAACCTTTTCAAAACATATATGGAAATTATTTTGCCACCATGTAGAGATATAAGATAGTTATGTGAAAATTATAGGATGGGAAAAACAAATATTGTTTATTCAAACTCCTTTGAAAATATTTGTGTGATTATGGAATACCGAGATGTCGGTGTTGAAATGGAGAAGTGGAGAATGGAGATGTTTATGAAAAATGCACAGTGTGTCCTTGTACTACGTCAACCAGCCGATACCCTGTGCGACCACATTTACCCACATATGGGAAAAGGGCTTAGTCATATAATTTGCTCATATTAGTATGGGATGCCTCATCGACGGAGATGACTCCGTTGTACATGAGGGGATAGTTTGTTGATCTACCCCTGACCCGGGTCCTCGCTCAAACTCTATAGAAAGATAAGGAGGAGGATTGAAGGTTCCACCATAAATCGCCGGGCAAAACCTATGAGTCCTCACACTTAGATTCCGACGGGCTGGGTTAAGTGTTGACGGAAGTGTCATATGGGCAGGGTCCTATACTAGCATGAGCAAAGGACAGGCTATGGTCGGCGGCTTACTTCGCATACACCTTGTATGGCGAGACGTGGAAGACACGATGAGTTGCCGGATGGATGTGGGAAAAGCGTGTTAACTCTGCAGAGTGTAAAACTATTCGAATAGCCGAGTCCTCGGATATGGACAGTTGGGAGGCCCTACTTTGACCATGTGCAAGTTTTTGAAAGACTTTGAGTTTTAAAAAGAAAATGAAGTGGAGAATGTTCCATACACCTATACCAATGGATCGGTATGAGGTTGTTGGAGGAAGTGGACCATGATGGACTATGGTCGGAAAAAGGAGAGTTTTGGAGAAACAAATAAATGGAGATTTCTTTAAAAATGGTTATAAAACTCTTCTTACCTTTTTCAATAAAGATATAGAGATGTTTTAAATAAATAAAAGTTGAAAGTAAAATAAAACTAGTGCATACTCATGTTGGGGTAGTTTGCGAGTACATTCAAATGTACTCATATTGGTTTCGTCCCTGGCTATTGTCCTAGCCAGACTACGAGGAGGAGCACTACGCCGAGCAGGAGTATGGCGACTTCTACGCGAACTAAGGATCTCCATAAGTCAGCTGCCTGTCGGGTCGTCGTCGTTAGAAGATGATGTCTACTACGCCGTAGCTTCCGCTGATATTTTGGTTTGGCCCATGAAGGCACCTATGTAAGACTTGGTCTAAATGACCATTTATGTAAGACTTTTAATTCGGTATTGTAATGGATGTAAACTTTGGTATCCAATTCGGATTATGTGCAACGACAGACTGATCACGGGATCGTTGTGTTAAGCATAATCGGGTATTTCGGACAGCTAGTCCGGGGTCCCCACAGACTTGGTATCAGAGCCATCCTGACTTTAAGAGACCTTAGATTAGCATGGTCGCTAGATAGAAGTTACAAAAGTTAATTTCTAAAAATAAAGGAGTGAAGTATTTTAAAATTTCTTATCTCCAATCCTCTTACTTATGCAAAATTTTACTCTCATTAAATATTACATTTTCCTTGTATCCTTAAAATTTTGCACACTTCCCATTAAGCTTAAAATTTTGCTCACATATTGCCATACTACATTTAAAATTTTGATACACTTGTCACTCACTAACTTAAAATTTTGCTAAAAATTGTAGATGGCACTCCATTGGACCGAGTTCGTTCAGCTTGAGAGGGACAGCAAGTTGATGTTCGAGAAGGACTTGTTCGAGTTGAGCAAGCAGTTAGGTCGCCCCGCTCCAGAGTTTAGGGGAGCCCAGGTGGACACTCTCGGCCACGGGAACCTGTGTTGGTTGGTCGAGTCGTCTGTTCGGGGGAACATCAAGTCTCCCGGATCCAGGACGCTGATCTTCACCACTATGGACGTCCACTGGGCGACGGACTGTGTCGTTCTATGCAGAGGATGCTAGCCCGACTTTGTGAGGAGCACAAGGCGGAGTTAGTGAACTCCCGTTTCCGGTTCTACGGGAGGCGCACCGATGATGGACACCCTATCCGATCCCCGCTACACCCGACGTTCGGAGAGTACATCCTGGACATGGAGATTATGCTCTTTCGCACCCAGGAGGATCTGTCTTGCGCTAGACTCCGGTCTCGCTTCGAGCGCATCTCGCTCGAGAGTCGCGAGAGTGAGGCGCAGCTGAAGAAGGAGAAGGTCGCTCTTCTCAAGAAGAGGACCCAGCTGAGGAGGACCATCGTGAAGCTCCGCAAGAAGGTGGCGGAGCAGGACGAGCTGATCGAGGATCTAGAGCACCATACGACGAGATGGAGGAGGAGGGCGAGGATCTCCGCAAGGAGAACAACGCTTTCCTCAGTGACGATGATGACTTCCTGGAGGAGATGGACTATGACAGGAGGATGACGAGGAGGAGTTAGTTGACGAGGAGGAGGAGCCACTCGAGGCAGTTCTCGAGGACGAGGAGGAGGATCCCGAGGAGCCACCTTACCAGTCAGAGCTGACGTAGCAGAGCCTGAGGTTCCACCTCAGTAGGCGAGTGACTTGAGTACTACCGCAGGATTAGGTTGACCCCCTATCGCTAGTCGAGTCGAAGTAGTGGTTCTTTTGGAAACCAGTGTTATGTATCTTAGATGTAGGGATGTTGTAAGCTTGATGTTGTAAGCTTGATGTTGTTGTGAACTCCTTGATGTGATGTTTGTGATATATAAGTATGTTTGTCTTGTTTGATCTGTGTAAAATATTTTCACATATCCTTAAATTAATCAACCACTTCGCGAAATCATCTTTTCCCTTAGTCGAACTTTTTGCCTTGCCTCTTATACCCGGTGTGCTTCAGGATGGCAAGCACTCGTCGCACCACGGGAGGAGGATCAGCACCACCACCACCGGACCCAACCCCCGCCCAACTTCTCGCGCTTATCATGGAGGAACGTGAAAATGCCCGGGAGGAGCGCCAAGCTCATCTCGCTGCCCTGCAGCAGATCGCTGCCGCCCATCTCAACCAAAACAACAACAACAACAACAACAACAATGGTGGTAATGGCAATGGCGATGGAAACCAGCGATCCACCTTAGGCGATTTCCAGAAGACCAACCCACCCACCTATTCCAAGGGACTTCACCCACTAGAAGCCGATGATTGGCTTCGCACCATCGACAACAATCTGGAAGTTGCTGCTGTAGGAGAAAATGAGAAAGTGCTGTATGCAACCCACTATCTCGCTGGACCTGCACGAGCTTGGTGGGAAACTACCAAGGCTCTCCAGCAAGCTGGTCATGTTATCAACTGGGCTGAGTTCCAGGAGAAGTTCCGCAAGAAGCATATTCCCAGCGGACTTATTGAGAGGAAGAAGGATGAATTCCGCAAGCTGAGGCAGGGAAGTAGAGATGTGGTCGGTTATCTGATGAGTTTACCGACTTATCTCGGTATGCTCCTGATGACACCGACACGAGAAGAGAAGATGGAGCGTTTCATGAGTGGACTTCATGATGAACTGCAGTGTGCTCTGGTTATCCATGACTTCTATGATCTGGAGTCACTTGTGGACAAAGCCATCCAGCTGGAGACCAAGCGCAAGTCTATGTTTGAAGGTCGTAAGAGGAGGATGAATGCTCAGGAAGGTTCGAGCAGCCAGAAGCCTCGTATCTTTCAGCAAAACCCAGCCTGCCTATCGACCACCACAAGCTCCACGCCCCAATTTCCCTAACCGCCCAAACAACTTCAACCGCCCCAATGACAATAACCGTCCCGGAGGAAACTTCAACAACTTCACCCGCAATGCCAATGTTGTCTGCTTTGAATGCGGCAACAAGGGTCACTACTCCAGAGAATGCCCCAATCCCAAGAGGAATGTTCAGCGCCCCAATGCGCCGGCACCGAACAATGGTCAAGGCCGCAATGGAAATGGCAAGAATGCCGCACCCCGCGGAAATGTTGCTGTTGCCAAGGGTCGTCTGCACCACATCAATGCTGAAGAAGCCAGGATGCGCCAGATGTTGTGCTGGGTACGTTCCTTGTCAACTCAGTACCTGCAACTGTTCTGTTTGATTCTGGTGCTACCCATTCATTTGTTACCCAAGAATTTGTTGCTAAGGGAGGTTTAGTCGAGAGCCTCTTACCCAAACCCATGGTCATCCAAATCCCAGAATCCACCGTAGAGACCAAGATGTTTTGCTCCGATGTACCCCTTGAGATCAAAGGAGAAAAGTTTCCAGTTAACTTAATTGTTCTGGGAACCCAAGGCATCGATGTTATACTCGGTATGAATTGGTTAGCCAAGTACCATGGTCGAATTGACTGTGCCAGAAGAGCTGTATCCATCACCACCGACAAAGAAGTAGAAGTGGAGTATGTGTCTGAAACCAGTCATCTCACCCAGGCTGCCATGAGAGCATAGCTCGACCCCCCTAGATGAGATCCGTGTTGTTCACCTATTCGAGATGTTTTCCCTGAAGAATTGCCTGGTATGCCGCCAGACCGGGATATTGAGTTCATAATTGAGCTTATCCCAGGAACACCCCTATATCCCAAAGCCTTATCGGATGAATCCGGAAGAACTGGTTGAGTTGAAGAAGCAGTTGGCTGATATGCTCAGCAAAGGTCTTGTTCGCCCAAGCGCTTCACCTTGGGGATCACCCATTATTTTTGTGGACAAGAGAGACGGTACCACACGCCTGTGTGTGGATTATCGCAAGCTGAATGACGTGACCATTAAAAACAAGTACCCTCTTCCCAAGATCGAGGATCTGTTCGATCAAATGAACGGAGCCCGAGTCTTTTCCAAGATCGATCTTCGGACAGGTTACCATCAGTTGAAGATCGAGAGACAGACATTCCCAAGACCGCCTTCACCACTCGTTACGGTTTGTTTGAATACACCGTGATGTCCTTTGGTCTGACCAATGCCCCAGCCTATTTCATGAATCTCATGAACAAGATTTTCATGGAGTACCTCGACAAGTTCGTGGTAGTTTTCCTTGATGACATCCTTATTTATTCCAAGACCGAAGAAGAGCATGCTGAACACCTGCGTCTAGTTTTGGAGACCTCCGAGAGCACCAGCTGTATGCCAAGCTTAGCAAGTGTGAGTTTTGGCTCAGTGAAGTGGCATTTCTCGGACATGTTGTATCTGCCGGAGGAATTTCTGTTGACCCGAGAAGATCCAAGCCATTGTTGACTGGTTAGCCCCAACCAGTGTGACTGAAATCCGAAGCTTTCTCGGACTGCCGGTTATTACCGCAAGTTCGTTGAAGGATTTTCCAGTATAGCCAAACCCATGACCCAACTGTTGAAGAAGGACAAGAAATTTGAATGGACTCAGAAGTGTGAAGATAGTTTCCAAGAATGAAGAAGAGACTAACCTCAGCCCCAATCCTGATTATGCCAGACGTCACCAGAGTTTCGACGTGTATTGCGATGCATCACGCCTCGGACTTGGTTGCGTTCTGATGCAAGAAGGCAAAGTTGTGTCGTATCTGTCCCGGCAGTTGCGACCGCATGAAGAGAATTACCCAACCCATGACCTGGAGTTAGCTGCTGTTGTTCTTGCTCTTAAAACGTGGCGTCCCTATCTTGCGGGACATCGCTGTGAGATCTATACAGATCATAAGAGCTTGAAGTATATTTTCACCCAGAAGGAGTTGAACCTGCGACAGAGGAGATGGATGGAATTAATCAAGGATTATGATATTGGAATCCATTATCACCCCGGAAAGGCTAATGTAGTTGCCGATGCCCTTAGTCGCAAACCTTGCACCCTGAATGCCTTGATCCAAGCCGAACAGCCAGCCTTGTTCAAAGAGTTCAAGATTTTGGACTAGAACTTGTTAGCCATGGTTATCTCGCCAATTTAGAGTTAGCCCCAACCCTGATGGATCAAATCAAAGAAGCCCAAAAAGGTCATGAAAGCATTGAAGGAATTAAGAAGAAGATTTCTCTCGGCAAAGCACCCGGTTTTACCGAAGATGCTGAAGGAGTGCTGAAATTCAATGACCGTATCTGTGTGCCCAATGTCACGGAACTTAAGGAGTTAATCCTGAAGGAGGCCCATGAGACCCCTTATTCAATCCACCCCGGCGGAACCAAAATGTACCAAGACCTTCGAGAAAGATTTTGGTGGCATGGAATGAAGCGAGAGATTGGTTCTTTTGTAGCCAAGTGTGATATCTGTCAGCGAGTCAAGGCTGAACATCAGCGACCCGCTGGATTGCTTCAACCTTTGAAAATTCCCGAGTGGAAGTGGGATGAGATTGGAATGGATTTTATTACCGGACTTCCAAGATCCAACCGAGGCCATGATTCAATCTGGGTCATCGTTGATCGACTGACCAAGGTTGCCCATTTCATTCCTGTCAAGACCACTTATCGGGATCAGTTAGCAGACTTGTATATTTCCAGAATAGTAAGCCTGCATGGTGTGCCTAAGAAGATTGTATCTGATAGAGGCACGCAATTCACCTCAAGATTCTGGAAATCCCTTCATGAAGCCCTCGGAACCAAGTTAGCATTTAGCACAGCTTATCATCCCCAGACCGATGGCCAAACTGAACGAGTGAACCAGATATTGGAGGACATGCTTCGCGCATGTGTTCTATCCTATGGTTCCAAGTGGGAAGATTGTCTTCCGTTTGCAGAGTTCTCGTACAACAACAGTTATCAGTCTAGTCTGCAAATGGCCCCTTTTGAAGCCCTTTACGGCAAGAAGTGTCGTACACCCTGAATTGGTCCGATACCGGAGAAGGCAAATTGTTTGGACCAGATACCCTCCGTGAAGCTGAAGAGCAAGTTCAGCTTATTCGTGAACGCCTCAAAACTGCCCAATCCCGTCAGAAGAGTTACGCTGACACCAAGCGCCGTGATCTCACTTTCAGTGTCGGAGATTATGTTTATCTCCGAGTGACACCCCTTAAAGGAATGCAGCGTTTCCATGTCAAAGGAAAATTAGCGCCAAGGTATATTGGACCCTTCAAGATCATTGCTCGTCGAGGAGAAGTATCCTATCAGCTGGAGTTGCCCCGGAGTTAGGAGATTATCATGATGTCTTCCACATTTCCTTGCTCCGGAAGTGTCTTGAAGTTCCTGACCAGCCTGATGTTTTCAAAAACATCGACCACCTCTCCATCGACCTGAACCAAGACCTGACTTATCGTGAGAGACCCCTCAAGATTCTCGAAGAAGATGTTCGTGTTACCCGAAGACGTGCGATCAAGTTCTACAAAGTCCAGTGGACTAACTCGAAGAAGAAGCAACTTGGGAACGCGAAGATTATCTTAGAAGCGAATTCCCAAACCTCTTTAGTACCTAAGCCTAGCAAATCTCGGGACGAGATTTATTTTAAGGGGGGAAGGATTGTAACATCCCAAAATTATTAATCAGTATTATTATTCCAAAAATGAGAGCCAACAAAAACTTTTGTTGATTATTATGTGTTGATCTCATATTGTTGCTTGTGTTGTGTATTTCTTGCTAATTGTGTGTTGCTTGCTCTAAATAAAAACATGAAGAAAAGAAGAGAAATAAAATAAAAGCAAAGCAAGAAAAATAATGTGACAAGTGTCACACAAAATTCTCCAAGTGAGAAATTATATTTATTCCAAATAAAATTCAGTGGAGTGGTAATGTAAACACTCCCATTTTATTCTTACTACTTTTCCCTCTCAAATAATATTTTGAACTAGTTTTAAAATTCTAAAGTAAATCAATTAAAATAAACCAAAATACCATAATTAAAACCCTATGAACAAAAATGATTCAAAACATTTTATTTTGAAATGCCAAATTTTGTGGAGCTTCTACATGTTATGGGGAAGCCTCACAAATATTTGCAAATTTTCTAAATAGAATAAGTGCCCCAAATAAATTCCTAAAATGCTACTGGTTTGAAAAAGAAATAAAAGAAAAACAGAAAAGAGGAGGCAGGGGGTTTTCTGCAAAAATGCAGTCGTCTCCTACCCCTAGCTCACTGTCGCCGCCGCCGTGTCACCGTGGCTGTCGACGCCGCCCCAGCCCCCCCCCCCCCCAGCTCGCGCCACGCCTCTGCAGCCTCTGCAGCTCTGCACGCAGAGGAGAGCACTTGAGCGCTCTCTCTCGCCCCAACGCCGCCCCTGTCCCTCTATGCACCGTCGAGGAGAGCTCGACGGCGCCGGCCAAATTCGGCCCCCCCTCTGCTCCCCGACACGCACCACTCCACCCAGCTGCTCCTAGCCCGCGCCCGGACCCCGGTAGACACCGCGACGACACGTACCTCGCACCACCGCCGCGGATCGAGCAGAGGATCCCGCGGGAGCGCCATGGACGCCGTCCGTGCTCCACGACCACCGTGTACCGTCCCTGCGCTATAAAACCCCTCCCGAGCCCTCTGGAAACTCCACACCATCCCTACTCCCTCTCCCCCTCTCCAATTTCTCCGTGCACCGCCAGGAGGGCGGTACTGCCGCAGCCACTGCCGCCGTCGAGGTCGATCATGGCCGCGACGCCACACTCCCTCATCCTCTCCCCTATGGGCCGTACTCTCTTCCTCATGAACACCACACTCACCCGAGCCTTTTTCCCCTCTTTTTCGTGCACAGACGCGACCGCAGGACATCGCCGGAGCTCGTGCCCGTGGCCGTGGAAGTCCGACACGTCGCCGTCGCCGCTACACGCCGTCCCAGCAAGTACAACTCGCGCCACGACCTTCCCCGAGCCTCCGCCGTCGATTTGCGTCATCGCCGCCGTCTACCGTGCCCTCTAGGTGAGGTTCCGTCCACCTCGCCGTCGCCGGAGCCATGGCGCCGCCCAGAAATGGTCGTCGCCGATGGACTCGAACGTGGGCCGTTGGATCTAGATCCAACGGCAGCGTACCCCTTCGTGTTTAATAGACGCTAACGGGATGGCCCCACCCGTCAGCGATTTAATAATTTCCACCGTGCACTGAGTCACTGACAGAAGGACCCCACCTGTCATAGATTTAAACATTATCCATAACAGTTAGATTTTCTAATTTAATTTCCAGAGAATTTCAGTACTGGACTCCTTTTAGAAATTCAATATCTCGAGATTTACAAGTCCAAATAAATCAAATCCAAATGTTCTGGAAAGCTTATGAAATAGTTTAACCAACCCAAGTGGATTCATTTCATTTAGATAAATAATAAAATGTATTATTAAAAATACTACAGAAGGTTTAAATTCTAAACTTGTTTGTTTCTGATACTCTGTTAGTCCAAATAATTCCAAACCAATTTTCCTAGCTTAGTACTGCCAGGTATTAGCTTCCCTAATTTTGGTAGAATTATTTGTGCAGTGTTAATTGTTTAGTATAAAGTTGAATTTTCAACACCCTTCTGAACTAAAACATTTATAGATGTTTAATGGTTAACCCAAATGATTTAGGACCAATTTTTTAGGTCTCATTTAGTTAAGGTTAGTTACCCCTAAAAGGATTTAATTTTTGAATAAAATTAACTTGAGTTGTAGCAAAAACTTGATTAATAACTTACTGGATTAAAACAATTATGTAGGGAGTTTGGTAACTCCAATTAATCCAAACTCCATTGTGTTGTCTTCTACACATCAGTAGCTTTCTGTAGAAATTTAGTTTGTATTTTTGTGACCAACAGAACTCAAGTTATGCAATTAAACATGTTTAACAAGTTTCTGCCATAATTTAGACATAAACAAATAATGTTTAATTCAATTAATTTGAAACTAAATTGTATTGTTTGAGGTGTGCAGTAGCTATTTGTGATGCTTATGATTGTTATGTTGTGATGATTGCTTGGGTAGTTTAGTGATTGTTTGTATCTGTTTGTTTATTAATTAGACGAGAACGCTGTCGGATTTATCGAAGAAGGAGAGTTTGTTGAATCTGAAGATCAAGACCAAGGTCACTTTGCCGAGCAAGGCAAGCTACTCTCTGAGCTTGCACTACAAACATATGCATCTATTTTTGATATCATGATTTACCTTTAAAGCAAAGATTTATAAAACCTTTTTCAAAACATATATGGAAATTATGTTGCCACCATGTAGAGATATAAGATAGTTATGTCAAAATTATAGGATGGGAAAAACAAATATTGTTTATTCAAACTCCTTTGAAAATATTTGTGTGATTATGGAATACCGAGATGTCGGTGTTGAAATGGAGAAGTGGAGAATGGAGATGTTTATGAAAATGCACAGTGTGTCCTTGTACTTACGTCAACCAGCCGATACCCTGTGCGACCACATTTACCCACATATGGGAAAAGGGCTTAGTCATATAATTTGCTTATATTAGTATGGGATGCCTCATCGACGGAGATGACTCCGTTGTAGATGAGGGGATAGTTTGTTGATCTACCCCTGACCCGGGTCCTCGCTCAAACTCTATGGAAAGATAAGGAGGAGGATTGAAGGTTCCACCATAAACCGCCGGGCAAAACCTATGAGTCCTCACACTTAGATTCCGACGGGCTGGGTTAAGTGTTGACGGAAGTGTCATATGGGCAGGGTCCTATACTAGCATGAGCAAAGGACAGGCTATGGTCGGCGGCTTACTTCGCATACACCTTGTATGGCGAGACGTGGCAGACACGATGAGTTGTCGGATGGATGTGGGAAAAGCGTTCTAACTCTGCAGAGTGTAAAACTATTCGAATAGCCGAGTCCTCGGATATGGACAGTTGGGAGGCCCTACTTTGACCATGTGCAAGTTTTTGAAAGACTTTGAGTTTTAAAAAGAAAATGAAGTGGAGAATGTTCCATACACCTATACCAATGGATCGGTATGAGGTTGTTGGAGGAAGTAGACCATGATGGACTATGGTCGGAAAAAGGATGAGTTTTGGAGAAACAAATATAATGGAGAGTTCTTTAAAAATGGTTATAAAACTCTTCTTACCTTTTTCAATAAAGATATAGAGATGTTTTAATAACTAAAAGTTGGTAAAGTAAAGTAAAACTAGTGCATACTCATGTTGGGGTAGTTTGCAAGTAGATTCAAATGTACTCATATTGGTTTCGTCCCTGGCTATTGTCCTAGCCAGACTACGAGGAGGAGCACTACGCCGAGCAGGAGTATGGCGACTTCTACGCGAACTAAGGATCTCCATAAGTCAGCTGCCTGTCGGGTCGTCGTCGTTAGAAGATGATGTCTTCTACGCCGTAGCTTCCGCTGATATTTTGGTTTGGCCCATGAAGGCACCTATGTCAAACGTGGTCTAAATGACCATTTATGTAAAACTTTTAATTCGGTATTGTAATGGATGTAAACTTTGGTATCCAATTCGGATTATGCAACGACAGACTGATCACGGGATCGTTGTGTTGAGCATAATCGGGTATTGCGGACAGCTAGTCCGGGGTACCCACAAGCACCATCCTGGACAAGAGAGGAGGAGGTTGCATCACTACCAAAACTGCAAGAACAGGTGCGGGGGAAACAAAAGTTGCAAAGAAACTAAAAGAAAGCCAGAGCAAGCAAACAACCAAAGGGTAGAACAAGAAAAGAGAAGAACAGCCAGAAACACATAAGGTGAGCAAACGGGGAGATCGGAGGAACAAAAATGACGCTACGAATGGAAGAAGAAAGAAGGAAAGCAAGAAGAGAGAGAGAGAGAGCAGACAAACAAGAAAAGATTTTTTTACAAATATAGCCCCCTGCCCAATTCTCCTCTTCCGTTCTTATCTTCAGCTCTTGGTCTTCGCCTTGGGAATAATGGCTAAAGATTAAAAATGGCCCCCTCTGAAATTTTTTGTCAAAAATGGCCCTGGCGGGAAGACAGCAAAGCGACACGTGTCCTCCCGCCATCTGGAATGGCGGGAAGACAGCAAAGCGACACGTGTCCTCCCGCCATCTGGAATGGCGGGAAGTCTCCTGCGGCAACACGTGGCACATACCGCAGCTGGAGTGGCGGGAGGTGGTGGGGTCCACACGACGAGACGCAGACTGGTGCTCGGTGCCAAGGCACTTCCCGCCACTTGGTACGGCGGGAGGATACTTTCTGCCATGTGGTATGGCGGGAAGAGACTTCCCTCCAACTGGAATGATGGGAGGACACGTGTCGCTTCGATGTCTTCCCGCCAGGGCCATTTTTGACAAATTTTTTCAGAGGGGGTCATTTTTGACAATTGCATTGGGCAGGGGGCTATATTTGTAAAAAATCAACAAGAAAAGAAACAATATCAAAAGCAGGAAGAGGAGGATGACCGTGGAGACGCAGATGAGTAGTAGCTAAGTAAGCAAGCGGCAGGGAATAGACAAAACGCAAGCATGTACGCCAAACCAACCACCGTGACTGAAGACAATAAAAGTAGAGAAAAAATCCCACGCAGAGAGGACAAAGCAGCACCCACATGATCGTAAGTAGGCACTGAGGAGGGAACCGGGAACGGGCTGCCCACCGGCTACAGGCAGCGTTCACCGGCTGCAGGCCACGCACAACTCAAAGAAGAAAGCCAAGAGGAGGCGGAGCAAGTCAAGGCAAAGAAAGAGAAACAAGAGAAGAAAGCCCGAAGCAACTGGCTGAACGAAGTGGAAGGCAAGACAAAACGACATAGCAGAGACAAAAACGAAGCCAACCACTCGGTTGTCCCATGCCTCCAACCAATAAGAACTGCACACATCATAGCTGCGACAACAACGTGGCCATCAATGATAGGTCGACGAGAAGCGAGGTGCGGAGATTGCAGGGAACCCACGCGCTTTGTTATAGTGTAGTATCATGCACGCCAGCAAAACTACCACAATAACCGGCGTGCAACTACCGCACGCCAGTGTTATTTCCCGTCAGATCTGACAGATTTTGTTCACATATTACTGGCGTAGGGGCAACTCGGACACGCCAGTGATTCCCACATATTACTGGCGTGGCATATTTCGCACGCCGGTGATTAGTTCTAGATTTTGGCCCCAAGTAATCACCGGCGTGGATTTTGCGTTACCCGCCGGTGATTAAAAGCCAGCTATAAGCAGTTTCCTTGTAGTGCGAGGAGGATCAGGGACGCGGCGTACTCCGACGTATCTGACCAGAGGAGGAGGCGCACTTCACGGCAGCCGCACTAAGTAATCGCTACCGCTTAGTGGGGGAGGGCTGGAGGAGCCAGCTAGTCCGCCTCTGGGCCGATCGTGGCAGAGGAATTAACCGCAAGTCCATCCCGACAAGCCCAAACGCCACCCACACGTGTCCAATTTTATTAAAATTGCTGGGATCTCCATTGCCCACGACAGCAACCGAGTAGTTAGCTAAATACTATATAAAATATATCTAGTAGATCAAATATAAGCTCCATTTATGTAATGAAGTTAATATATATATATTTAGTTCATATCGGAAAAAATATGAGAAAGGCGGACCAAATGGGTCGACCCGTTCAATGTTGTGCCAAGAAAAAGGCCGGACTTCCGCCTGGTGATCCAAGGGGGCAAATAACTGACAGTAGTTTGGGTCCGCCTGTTAGGGTTGACCTAAGGATCAGAGACGGACCGAATCGAATGGGGCCGGTGTTTCCTAAATAAACTAAACAAGGGTATCAAATAAAGGATCACGTGATCTCAAAAAAAAGAAATCAAGGATCGCGTAATAATTAACCTTCCTACGATGAAAAGAAAGAACGTGGCGCCAAAACTTTTTGGCGCTCCCGCCAAAGCTGTTGACACGCACACAGGGCAGTATATCTCTACTATTAATATTCGTAGTTGCCGTGATCGGTGATCGTACGTTCGCGTGGTACGTCAGGTGGTGGTACATATACGTTCCGAGTTCAACTCTTATACTCTCGCCGCTCGCGGGAGTCGCGGATTCCTCGCCCGCCACGGAGTTCTCCGCCACGCTCTCGTCGGGCTGGGGCCGCTGCAGCTCCCGGATCGTGCTCCACGTGGCCTCCTGGGCCACCTCGATGGAAGCGAGCTGCTCCCGGAGCACCTCCTCTGACGTGCCGTCGAGCATGCGCTCCCACGGCCTGAGCGCGGCGGCGATGCCGCCCTCCCGCACCTCGGACCTCTGCGCGTCGCGCAGGCCCTCGACGTCGCTGGCGTGACCCGCCGTGTTGCTGGTCTTCTACAGGAGCTCGTAGAACAGCTCCGCCACGCCACCGCCCTCGCGGCCTCCACCGAGGGCCAATAGTCCGCGCCGCCCAGCCCGTCGACACCCGAGCAGACCACCGCGACGGCCGCGTCTTCCACCTCCGAGAGGTCCAGCGCCTTCTCCAGCAGCCCCTCCTTGCGCGCGCCTCGAACGCCGCTCTCCGCTCGTCGGCGACAGGGCTCGCCGCAGCCCTCCCCCTGCCCGTCCACAGTCCCGGACGCACGCCTCGTGTACGGCGACCTCGACCGCACGCTGTCGGCATCAATCCAGCGCGCCTCCTGGTGGACGGCGACCTTCCCGTTGCATGTCAATCCATGCACGACAGCTTCTAACTCGAGACGACAACTCCATCCAAGGAGGACCAAAGAGATTGTGTGCTGCACTGCTGCCTGGTGCCTGCAGCCTGCGTGAGCTTGTGCTTGGGTCGCGTGTGCTGTTGACCTGTTGTGTGTTGAGAGTTGAGAGTGCTGGCGGCGGGGGTCGGATTGCAAAAGATCAGAGAAGCTAGCTAGGGCACCGTTGTGTTGTTTTTTTTTTAGTGGAGGCACCGTTGTGTTGTGTGCGTGTCTCTTCGCGTTTGTGCGGTTGGCTAGGTTCGATCGGTTGTGGCCGGCAGGCTGTGGGCTGGCCTGGCCGGCCCAATTAGGTTTACGAGTTGGATTGTTTTACAAGAAAAGGGAATTTTAGAGGATTTTAAATTGGCATTTAAACAACGCAAAAAAATTCCAAACTCTTGCTAGGATTAAAAATAAAATAAAAAACATTAAAATAGTATGGTTAATAAAATATTTTAAAGTTTCTTTTTTTCCAAAACAACATGACGATCTTTTCTAACCCATTGCAACCCATACACTTCCATGTCTACTGCGGGCAGTGAAAGGAATTTTGACGCCATGCCACTCATCTATGGAATAGGTTGATCGATGTCGGAATAATGTCATTGGGCGAGATAAAATAAAGTACCATTGCGATGCTACGACATGCCACAGAGTCTCAAAAATTGAAAATTCAAGACGGAGGCGGCGTTACTCCTGATCAGAAAAAATCTTACTCCCGCCGAATATTATTTTTATGTTTTGCGAGAATGTTGACCCGTTACAACGCATAGACACTTTGCTATATTATATAGTGGAGATAATTCAGTTGAAATCTCCAATAATTTTTATATAGGCCCGTTGCAACGCACGGGCATTTTGCTAGTAAATATATACTACTCCTACATCCTAGGCACCCGATCTCTATGGCCCCTATTCTACCTCGTTTCACCTCCTCCAAGCGAAAGTCTAGAGCCGTCGTTGTCTTGTCTGACGACGATGACGACCAGGTGATCCTGATCTCTTCATCTGATGATGACACAAACCACAACAGCAATAGCGGCGGCGACAATGACAACAGCGGCAGTAGCCATGACGACAGGGAGGAGATAACCTCTCCCGACGACAACAATGGCGGCAGCGACGACGACAACATCAGCGACGACGACAACAGCGGCGGCGACGACCACAACGAGGAGATCAGCTCTCCCGGTGATGATGAAGATCATGTTTCCCGCGTTGCTGCCGGCAAGCGGTCGACAAGTTACTGCACGTGGACCGATGAGGATGACCTCATCTTGGTGAGGACTGACGGAAGACTCCTTAAGGAGAACTTGGCCGGCAAGAGCGTCGCCGCCGCTGTGCTCCTCCAAGAATTGCTGAAAACGGATAGCCTATTTCGTACAGACCTCAACGCCCAAACTGTCTCACAGCAGAGGTATAATCTCAAACAAAAGTTTAGAAGGATGGTTAAGAACGGCGGGCGCCACAAGCGCTTTTTCCGCAGTACACGTAAGTTGCCCGAGGACGTGTTCTATGAATGCTGCAGAGAGGAGTGGCCACACATCGAACGCGATGCCATGCTGAACGAAGGGGGGCGAGGACGTCAATCTTGATTAGTTTATATATGGTTACGATTTTGTTTCGATCGAGCAATAAAATTCAACAATTAATGAAGTGTGCCGGTTCATTTCAATATATGTCATTTGATTTTGTTGTCTTTGCATCTGAGTATTTGGCACGCGCATCCGTCCGAGTATGTTTGTTCCATCGATCAGTGCCGCGCTAGCTTGTAGATTCGTTCATACGTACACGTATCGTCGCTCCTGTTCAGTGTTCACTCTACCTGCAACGTCCCTCTTGTAGCTCGCTGGCGCTGGCGATGGAGACTGCTGCTATCCCGCGTGTGTCCCAGCTCGCCGGCGCCCAGTCGAGCGGCGCCGGGCCATGCCAAAGCCTCCCGCTGGCTTCGTCCTGGTCGACCAGGGCAGGTGCATTGCCGCCGCCTCCAAGCGCATCGTCACCATTGTCAGTTGCATTGCACCACATTCAATTTCGTCCTAGCTAGCTAGTCCATGGCGTCTTGGAAGAATTGTGGTCTGAACACCGTTGTCTCCATTCTTGCTCCAACTCTCCGCAGATGGATGACACCAACAAACAATCGTGCGTAATCATGTAGTGTTGTCAGCAGCACGCAGGATCACGAGTGTTTACCTCTCTGCCCAGTTGACCTCTAACTGAACTAGATATTTCTGTACGCAATTGTAGCAGTGATTTCCTTCTCTTGGTTTGAGTTCCAGTTCTTTCTTGCAGGCATGCGCAGGTGCTGAAGAGCACAAACTTCAGCGGTTGAATAGTTTGATTGCCGTATGTCTCCCATTCCCTGCGTTTTCAATTCCGTCAAAGCAGTCCATTCATTTGTAGTTCAAGCTTGATTTCAGTTGAGACTAAAATTATTCATTTCTTTTCATATGGTTTCTAAAGTAAATGATCTGTTCTTTCTTCTATTGCTATAGTACATATGCAGTTTGTTGAAAGAGGTAAAGATCGCATAAGTACCATTTACTTTAGAGTACGACTTATGGGCGGCAATGCTCGGTAATTTCTGCGAACGCGAGGGGCATATCCAAAAGGACGTTTTTTTACCCCTTGGAACCCCTGCTCAGCTTTAATAGTATGAGCTGTTTTATGGTACCCTCAAATGAATAATAGCCCTCCATTTTCGTCCATCCAAAGGCTCACACGATTTCATACTGGTGCCAAAACGATGACTAGTATAAATCATACTAGTCCCCAAATTACCACCGCACCGAAAAAAGGCCGTAGACATGCCCAACCCATTATTGTCCAACTGGGTGCGTTCGGGAAAAGGAAAAAACATTCATAACCCTGGTTCGGTGCTGCCGCTGATCTCCCGATGTGCATCTCCGGCGCCACCGCCGCCTCGCCTCGGCCCCTCCGGCCGCTGCCGTCGCCGCCGATCCATGATAGCCAGTATCCTTACATCATACACTCCAACACGTGTACCGGCCGGCCGGCGGATCGGCACGGGAAGCCGGGGCGGCCGGGCTCCCATCAGCGCACGTGTGAACCCTTCGACCCTCCTCCGGCGCGTCCAGGCTCACGCGCGGACCTCGTCCCTGGTGGTCGGCCTGCTGACCCTGCTCGTCTCCGGCGCGGGCGTCCTCCTGCTGGGGGGCCTCAAATCACGGGCGTTCGTGGTGGTGCTGGTCTTCCTCGGCCCGCTGGCCCTCCACAGGGAGCTCAGCTCCTCTATGACTACTGCACCATTGAATCACTGATGAATCACCCCTCTAATTTGATTTTTCTCATATCATGTCACTCATATAGTTTTGTAATCAAATATCCGTTTCTCTATCGAATTCATGCTTTTATAGTTGTTTGATGCGAATTCAGTATGTGCATACCAACATTCTGAGACTCATGGCAGTCTGCTTGCTCTGCGGCATGATGTGTTGTATGTCAACGGTGTAACCCATGTTGAACCACATGAATTCAGAAACTTTCAAATACATTTTGCACAGCTGATTTATGCAATATTTCGACCCGACTCGACTATGACGAAACCTGCTAGTGCAACTCTCATGCTGCTACGTTCAACTCTTCTTTGTAATGCTAGCCTGTAAAACTGTTATGTCTTCAACTTTGTTTATTGTAATGCAAAATGAGTTGCATTCTGGTGAAGAACTATAAGAGTTTAGGGTGATTACTCGGTGTACACTATACACGGATCATAGACTCATACTCCCTCCGTTTTTTAATATAAGATGTTTTAACTTTTGTCCATATGCACATGTATACAAATGTATGTGGACATTTTTTTTGTATGCATGTTCAATCATTTTAGTGTGTATATAGACAACGTGTGTATCACCTAAAACATCTTATATTAAAAAACGGAGGGAATAGTTTACAAGTACATGGATAGTTGCGTGCACAGCCATATTAGCCCCCTGGGAAAAATGTCACAAGTCGTTCTTTGTAATGCTAGCATGTCGATCCAACATGATCCGACATGCTTACTGTCTAATCAGTGATACCGTGGATTACTTTACAACCTGATATATATCATGATGCTTACTATCTCATCTGCAATAGTGTACATTACTTTACAACAGTAGGTGCAAAATTTGTACGAGAAGGCATATGCGCTCACTCAGGCAAATCAGTGGAAGTTCAGTACACCAACAAACTACAGAAAAGACTCCAATTTGGTGGGTGGGGACCAGCTAATCTGATATATATCATGATGCTTACTATTTCATCAGCAATTTATGGAATTCAGTACTATTGTATGCCTATAGGAATTATTTGCGATCTGATGAATCAAAGCAGTAGGTGAGTTTTCAGAAATTCAGATAGAAGCTGAGTTATAACATGAGATGCTCAATGTGTGTGACAAGCCTAGAGCACTTACATTATACATGTACATATTCAGGTGGTATTTTTTTGTTCAAATAGGAAGGTGTTGCATTGGAATTGCTGGTACTTGACATGTGAGGTCCGATCGATTTTCACTGCGCATCAGTGTACAGATCAATAACCATCAAAGCAAAACTGAGATGTCAACACTACCGGATAGAACTCTGTTTGTGAACAGCAAAGCTAGTCTTCATGGCACTACAAGGACACCAAAAAGAATTACAATCACACTGCCTCCTAGTCTTCATGGCAGCCCTGGGCTTATTAAAAGGAGGTAATCCTGCTACCTGCTTTCATATGCACAGAATCATGAAAAAAAGCTATCTTTTAACCTGATGTTTAAATTGTAGGAGACTTGCTAGTTGCTATGGCAATGGCTGGAGATGGTCCATTACAGCCACCTTTAAGAACTACCGCATTTCCAGCCAGGCCTATTTTTGATGTGGCATCAAGTTCAAATGCATGCAAGAAAAAATTAACTCCAAATAGGAGGAAACAGTGATTTTGTCGCGTCGAAACTCTGAGACTCTATTTTCAATTCAAAGATAGCTGTGTTGCCTTTTTTTTATTTGTTGAATGATATGCACACATTAGTTATTACTTTGACTGATTTAATTAGAAAAATAATACGCGTTTAAAAAAAAAAAGCCAGTCGTCTTGGCCTAAGCCGACTGGACCCACTCATCATTGCCTAGGACGAGAGGCCCCACTCGTCCACGTGTAAGCCGACTAGTGGCTGGGCCACATGCATGCGCATGCGATGCAAGACCACTAGTCGTCTTCCCCAAAGACGACAAGGCCCTAATCGTCTTCCCCAAGGACGATTAGTACTAATCGTCTTCGGCCAAGACGAATGGATAATATTTTTGAAAATAAAAAAAACGCGTATTATTTTCCTAATTAAATAAATTTCGCGTATTATTTTTAAAAAAATAGCCCTTTTTTTGCGCCGGAGCTCACCGCCCCACCATGGCGTGCGCTCGACGTGATGTTGCTCCCGATCCCAGAGCAGCATAATCTGGCGACATGCCTGCCTCTTCTGGTCTCTCATGTGGCTCTGGCGATTGCCTGGTGATGTAGCCGACTCCCCTCTCTCGTGCAGCGTCGACAGCCACCCCTCCTCTCCTCAATCTGGACTACCCGGAGGCCACGACCTGACGCCCTGCCCTTCCTCTCCCTCGCGCGCAGTCCTGGCGGCAAAAGTCGCCCCTCTCTGGTCCTCTTGTGGAGATGTCTCCGGTTCCCTTCTTCCTGTGCGTGTGAGAGAAAAAGCTCCACGTACAGCAGGGGCAGCCTGCTCGCAACCAATAGCATAGAACACAATCGAGACGAAGACAGTACGAACGGCGGGCCTGCACGAGCAATCGAAGGCAAAACATGAACAACATTGCAACATACAGCGCGCTAGTAAAAAATAAGGGGAGCCAACCATCACGTACCTCCGACAGACTCCTGCGAGGACGCTCAGCGAGAGAAGCACCATCCTGGACAAGAGAGGAGGAGGTTGCATCACTACCAAAACTACAAGAACAGGTGCGGGGGAAACAAAAGTTGCAAATAAACTAAAAGAAAGCCAGAGCAAGCAAACAACCAAAGGGTAGAACAAGAAAAGAGAAGAACAGCCAGAAACACATAAGGTGAGCAAACGGGAAGATCGGAGGAACAAAAATGACGCTACGAACGGAAGAAGGAAGAAGGAAAGCAAGAGAGAGAGAGAGAGAGAGAGAGAGAGAGAGAGAGAGAGCAGACAAACAAGAAAAGAGTTTTTCACAAATATAGCCCCCTGCCCAATGCAATTGTCAAAAATGGCCCCCTCTGAAAATTTTTGTCAAAAATGGCCCTGGTGGGAAGACAGCAAAGCGACACGTGTCCTCCCGCCATCTGGAATGGCGGGAAGTCTCCTGCGGCAACACGTGGCACATACCGCCTGCTGGAGTGGCGGGCGGTGGTGGGGTCCGCACGACAAGACGCAGACTGGTGCTCGGTTCCAAGGCACTTCCCGCCACTTGGTACGGCGGGAGATACTTTCCGCCACGTGGTATGGCGGGAAGAGACTTCCCTCCAACTGGAATGGCGGGGGGACACGTGTTGCTTCGCTGTCTTCCCGCCAGGGCCATTTTTGACAAAAAAAATTTAGAGGGGCCATTTTTTACAATTGCATTGGGCAGGGGGCTATATTTGTAAAAAAATCAAGAAGAAAAGAAACAGATATCAAAAGCAGGAAGAGGAGGATGACCGAGGAGACGCAGATGAGTAGTAGCTAAGTAAGCAGGCGGCAGGGAACAGACAAAACGCAAGCATGTACGCCAAACCAACCACCGTGACTGAAGACAATAAAAGTGGAGAAAAAATCCCACACAAGCAAGTACAGAGAGAGGACAAAGCAACACCCACATGATCGTAAGTAGGCACCGAGGAGGGAACCGGGAACGGGCTGCCCACCGGGTACAGGCAGCGTTCACCGGCTGCAGGCCACGCACAACTCAAAGAAGAAAGCCAAGAGGAGGCGGAGCAAGTCAAGGCAAAGAAAGAGAAACAAGAGAAGAAAGCCCGAAGCAACTGGCTGAACGAAGTGGAAGGCAAGACAAAACGACATAGCAGAGACAAAAACGAAGCCAACCACTCGGTTGTCCCATGCCTCCAACCAATAAGAACTGCACACATCATAGCTGCGACAACAACGTGGCCATCAATGATAGGTCGACGAGAAGCGAGGTGCGGAGATTGCAGGGAACCCACGCGCTTTGTTATAGTGTAGTATCATGCACGCCAGCAAAACTACCATAATAACCGGCGTGCAACTACCGCACGCCAGTGTTATTTCCCGTCAGATCTGACAGATTTTGTTCACATATTACTGGCGTAGGGGCAACTCGGACACGCCAGTGATTCCCACATATTACTGGCGTGGCATATTTCGCACGCCGGTGATTAGTTCTAGATTTTGGCCCCAAGTAATCACCGGCGTGGATTTTGCGTTACCCGCCGGTGATTAAAAGACAGCCATAAGCAGTTTCCTTGTAGTGCGAGGAGGATCAGGGACGCGGCGTACTCCGACGTATCTGACCAGAGGAGGAGGCGCACTTCACGGCAGCCGCACTAAGTAATCGCTACCGCTTAGTGGGGGAGGGCTGGAGGAGCCCGCTAGTCCGCCTCTGGGCCGATCGTGGCAGAGGAATTAACCGCAAGTCCGTCCCGACAAGCCCAAACGCCACCCACACGTGTCCAATTTTATTAAAATTGCTGGGATCTCCATTGCCCACGACAGCAACCGAGTAGTTAGCTAAATACTATATAAAATATATCTAGTAGATCAAATATAAGCTCCATTTATGTAATGAAGTTAATCTCTACTATATAATATAGCCAGAGGTGATGGTTGGTACGTCTTTTTGCTTTTCCACTTTTACCCTTGCAACCATCTAATATTACGTGTGTGCCACCGCCAAGTAGTTTGACTGCTTTGACCGTTTTCTTTCCCAGCAATCTCTCGCACCGCGCACCACGCGACCAGCGCATCCCAAATTCCCCTCCTACCCACAGGGCTATCTTGCGCAGCCAAGCCGGGGACTCCGCGGCCGCGAGGTGGAAGATCCCCACGGCGGAGGTGCCGCAGGACGGGGACGAGGCGGCGGCCACGAGGAAGACGCGAGACACCACTAGGATGGACGCCGAGGTCATGGCCTGCGGACGCGGCGCAAGCGCGGCGACGGCGTCAGCTGCCGATGCGACCACGACGCATGCCTCCGTCCTCGCGGTGGTCCGGGACCCGACCTGCGCACACTCGGCGAGCATCCCGACCGCCGCCAACCAAGCCTCGGCGCTCACCGCCGCGGCCCATGGCGCGCCTCTCCAGCTCCCACGCCGGCCGCATGCCTCCGTCCCGTATCCCCTGCTCTCCGCGGCTGGACCGCGCATCCGGCCCGTCGATTTGCAGAGGTAAATTTGAAACCGGCGGGGAAGCCGTAGTTGGGCGGGCAGAAGTTGGTGGCGGTGACGACGATGGAGGTGCCAGGCAGGCAGTACTTGAGGTCCTCGACGCACCTGACCTCGTAGCAGCCGCCGCAGGAGGCCCCGCGGTCGAAGAGCGCCGTGCTCAGCCCCACCGTGGCCATCCCGTAGCCGTGCTTCCCCAGATCCCCGAACCCGCACGCCCCGCCTGCACGCCCGCATCCCAGAAAAGCACAGCACAGATCAGTTTCAACGGAAGAAGCTGATTTTTCAGGAACTGTGTGAGCAGGACCTCTGGCAACCGAGCGTGCGGCCTGCCGGGCTGCGGAAGCTCCGCTCGCGGCAAATTTCCGAAAGAGGGATTGGATGAGTGCGACGCGCGAGGATAGTTTGATTGGCGGATTCGTTTCTTGGATGCAGATGTGAATTGAGGAAGATGAATTGGTAGTGGAGCTTTTGATTAGCAATGCACGGATGCTGCTGCTTTAGTTTGCAGGTTGTGGGGCCCTCTTGGCTTTATACATGCTGCTTCAGTACCTTTTGGTTTCTTTTGTTCTGTGCGGGACCGTGGAGACGGAAAGGCTACGGAATGTGCTTGGGCACGAGTAAACATAAACCTAATGATGTTTAACTACATGCTTTTGCTAACTCGAGGTTAACTGAGGATTAGATCAGTGCTCGGTTGATCTTCGCACAGACAAAACAAGAGGGGAGATAGAGATGAGGCGGAGCATTTCGTCGGACCGGTTTGCCCGTAAGTTGCAACGGGTACAAATAAATCAATATGCCATCACAAGCTTAAAAAACAATATATAATTACTACCAGACAACCATCATAGGTTAACTTTGATTCCACATTTATATCATTTGAGTTTTGTTAAAATTTCATTTCATATTTTGTTCATTTACTTGTTCCACTATATAGTGCATCCGCTAAATTTGTCTCCACTGCATTATAATCATCAGGCAGACGGTTTTTCAATTCGCGTCAACTAAAATTTTCCATTTCTAGGATAGTAGAAAAAATGCAGAAATTGTGTAAACACGATTCAAAGGACAATGACATAACCGAAATGTGGCTTATTAGTTGTTGCTAAAACTGAAAAAGTATGTGGTGGCTTCCGTGTCGCAAGTGACTTCGATCGTGGCAGTTGATCCATATAATAATAACATGGGCCTTGTTTTTAATCTTGCAGAAGATCATGTAAGCTTATTCCTTCATGGGGAACCGGCAACATGTCATTTCATTTAAGATTTTGTTTAGTCACAAAATTATTGCTCATGCTCCAATTTTGGTTTCCATATTTGGTGTCTCGTTGATCATTTTCTTTCATTATCACACACCGGGTCCAACTCATCTAACCCAGCATGAGAACTTATTTTCTGAGTGCGTTCTTGATTGCGGACTTTTTTTATACTGCTACAGCGCAAAGCTTGGTTGTTATATGCCCGTAGCAACGCACGGGCATTCAACTAGTATATATATATTAAGTTCATATCGGAAAAAATATGAGAAAGGTCGGACCAAATGGGTCGACCCGTTCAATGTTGTGCCAAGAAAAAGGCCGGACTTCCGCCTGGTGATCCAAGGGGGCAAATAACTGACAGTAGTTTGGGTCCGCCTGTTAGGGTTGACCTAAGGATCAGAGACGGACCGAATCGAATGGGGCCGGTGTTTCCTAAATAAACTAAATAAGGGTATCAAATAAAGGATCACGTGATCTCAAAAAAAAGAAATCAAGGATCGCGTAATAATTAACCTTCCTACGATGAAAAGAAAGAACGTGGCGCCAAAACTTTTTGGCGCTCCCGCCAAAGCTGTTGACACGCACACAGGGCAGTATATAAATATATACTACTCCTACATCCTAGGCACCCGATCTCTATGGCCCCTATTCTACCTCGTTTCACCTCCTCCAAGCGAAAGTCTAGAGCCGTCGTTGTCTTGTCTGACGACGATGACGACCAGGTGATCCTGATCTCTTCATCTGATGATGACACAAACCACAACAGCAATAGCGGCGGCGACAATGACAACAGCGGCAGTAGCCATGACGACAGGGAGGAGATAACCTCTCCCGACGACAACAATGGCGGCGGCGACGACGACAACATCAGCGACGACGACAACAGCGGCGGCGACGACCACAACGAGGAGATCAGCTCTCCCGGTGATGATGAAGATCATGTTTCCCGCGTTGCTGCCGGCAAGCGGTCGACAAGTTACTGCACGTGGACCGATGAGGATGACCTCATCTTGGTGAGGACTGACGGAAGACTCCTTAAGGAGAACTTGGCCGGCAAGAGCGTCGCCGCCGCTGTGCTCCTCCAAGAATTGCTGAAAAAGGATAGCCTATTTCGTACAGACCTCAACGCCCAAACTGTCTCACAGCAGAGGTATAATCTCAAACAAAAGTTTAGAAGGATGGTTAAGAACGGCGGGCGCCACAAGCGCTTTTTCCGCAGTACACGTAAGTTGCCCGAGGACGTGTTCTATGAATGCTGCAGAGAGGAGTGGCCACACATCGAACGCGATGCCATGCTGAACGAAGGGGGGCGAGGACGTCAATCTTGATTAGTTTATATATGGTTACGATTTTGTTTCGATCGAGCAATAAAATTCAACAATTAATGAAGTGTGCCGGTTCATTTCAATATATGTCATTTGATTTTGTTGTCTTTGCATCTGAGTATTTGGCACGCGCATCCGTCCGAGTATGTTTGTTCCATCGATCAGTGCCGCGCTAGCTTGTAGATTCGTTCATACGTACACGTATCGTCGCTCCTGTTCAGTGTTCACTCTACCTGCAACGTCCCTCTTGTAGCTCGCTGGCGCTGGCGATGGAGACTGCTGCTATCCCGCGTGTGTCCCAGCTCGCCGGCGCCCAGTCGAGCGGCGCCGGGCCATGCCAAAGCCTCCCGCTGGCTTCGTCCTGGTCGACCAGGGCAGGTGCATTGCCGCCGCCTCCAAGCGCATCGTCACCATTGTCAGTTGCATTGCACCACATTCAATTTCGTCCTAGCTAGCTAGTCCATGGCGTCTTGCAAGATTTGTGGTCTGAACACCGTTCTCTCCATTCTTGCTCCAACTCTCCGCAGATGGATGACACCAACAAACAATCGTGCGTAATCATGTAGTGTGGTCAGCAGCACGCAGGATCACGAGTGTTTACTTCTCTGCCCAGTTGACCTCTAACTGAACTAGATATTTCTGTACGCAATTGTAGCAGTGATTTCCTTCTCTTGGTTTGAGTTCCAGTTCTTTCTTGCAGGCATGCGCAGGTGCTGAAGAGCACAAACTTCAGCGGTTGAATAGTTTGATTGCCGTATGTCTCCCATTCCCTGCGTTTTCAATTCCGTCAAAGCAGTCCATTCATTTGTAGTTCAAGCTTGATTTCAGTTGAGACTAAAATTATTCATTTCTTTTCATATGGTTTCTAAAGTAAATGATCTGTTCTTTCTTCTATTGCTATAGTACATATGCAGTTTGTTGAAAGAGGGTAAAGATCGCATAAGTACCATTTACTTTAGAGTACGACTTATGGGCGGCAATGCTCGGTAATTTCTGCGAACGCGAGGGGCATATCCAAAAGGACGTTTTTTTACCCCTTGGAACCCCTGCTCAGCTTTAATAGTATGAGCTGTTTTATGGTACCCTCAAATGAATAATAACCCTCCATTTTCGTCCATCCAAAGGCTCACACGATTTCATACTGGTGCCAAAACGATGACTAGTATAAATCATACTAGTCCCCAAATTACCACCGCACCGAAAAAAGGCCGTAGACATGCCCAACCCATTATTGTCCAACTGGGTGCGTTCGGGAAAAGGAAAAAACATTCATAACCCTGGTTCGGTGCTGCTGCTGATCTCCCGATGTGCATCTCCGGCGCCACCGCCGCCTCGCCTCGGCCCCTCCGGCCGCTGCCGTCGCCGCCGATCCATGATAGCCAGTATCCTTACATCATACACTCCAACACGTGTACCGGCCGGCCGGCGGATCGGCACGGGAAGCCGGGGCGGCCGGGCTCCCATCAGCGCACGTGTGAACCCTTCGACCCTCCTCCGACGCGTCCAGGCTCACGCGCGGACCTCGTCCCTGGTGGTCGGCCTGCTGACCCTGCTCGTCTCCGGCGCGGGCGTCCTCCTGCTGGGGGGCCTCAAATCACGGGCGTTCGTGGTGGTGCTGGTCTTCCTCGGCCCGCTGGCCCTCCACAGGGAGCTCAGCTCCTCTATGACTACTGCACCATTGAATCACTGATGAATCACCCCTCTAATTTGATTTTTCTCATATCATGTCACTCATATAGTTTTGTAATCAAATATCCGTTTCTCTATCGAATTCATGCTTTTATAGTTGTTTGATGCGAATTCAGTATGTGCATACCAACATTCTGAGACTCATGGCAGTCTGCTTGCTCTGCGGCATGATGTGTTGTATGTCAACGGTGTAACCCATGTTGAACCACATGAATTCAGAAACTTTCAAATACATTTTGCACAGCTGATTTATGCAATATTTCGACCCGACTCGACTATGACGAAACCTGCTAGTGCAACTCTCATGCTGCTACGTTCAACTCTTCTTTGTAATGCTAGCCTGTAAAACTGTTATATCTTCAACTTTGTTTATTGTAATGCAAAATGAGTTGCATTCTGGTGAAGAACTATAAGAGTTTAGGGTGATTACTCGGTGTACACTATACACGGATCATAGACTCATAGTTTACAAGTACATGGATAGTTGCGTGCACAGCCATATTAGCCCCCTGGGAAAAATGTCACAAGTCGTTCTTTGTAATGCTAGCATGTCGATCCAACATGATCCGACATGCTTACTGTCTAATCAGTGATACCGTGGATTACTTTACAACCTGATATATATCATGATGCTTACTATCTCGTCAGCAATAGTGTACATTACTTTACAACAGTAGGTGCAAAATTTGTACGAGAAGGCATATGCGCTCACTCAGGCAAATCAGTGGAAGTTCAGTACACCAACAAACTACAGAAAAGACTCCAACTCTCCGCAGATGGATGACACCAACAAACAATCGTGCGTAATCATGTAATGTGGTCAGCAGCACGCAGGATCACGAGTGTTTACTTCTCTGCCCAGTTGACCTCTAACTGAACTAGATATTTCTGTACGCAATTGTAGCAGTGATTTCCTTCTCTTGGTTTGAGTTCCAGTTCTTTCTTGCAGGCATGCGCAGGTGCTGAAGAGCACAAACTTCAGCGGTTGAATAGTTTGATTGCCGTATGTCTCCCATTCCCTGCGTTTTCAATTCCGTCAAAGCAGTCCATTCATTTGTAGTTCAAGCTTGATTTCAGTTGAGACTAAAATTATTCATTTCTTTTCATATGGTTTCTAAAGTAAATGATCTTTTCTTTCTTCTATTGCTATAGTACATATGCAGTTTGTTGAAAGAGGGTAAAGATCGCATAAGTACCATTTACTTTAGAGTACGACTTATGGGAGGCAACGCTCGGTAATTTCTGCGAACGCGAGGGGCATATCCAAAAGGATGTTTTTTTACCCCTTGGAACCCCTGCTCAGCTTTAATAGTATGAGCTGTTTTATGGGTGTAGTGATGTGGGCCTGCCCTTCGGATGCTCCACCATGAGGACACTTGGTGCACGTATAAGCTAAACCCCAGCAACAAGTTCGCCAGAAGACTACGGCCAAGGCCCACGAAGGGGCCCAGCAAGGAGAAGTATGCTCCAAGACAATCGAAGCTTAAGTCGGTAGAGAGCTACCTTACCTGTAAACCTAGTTGGTTGCGAACTCTCGGGACACAGCCTGCTATATAAAGGCTGGGAGGGCCGCCGATCTAGGGTACGTAATACTCATACCACCAAAAACCCTAGCGAGATCGACATCTCGCCGGGAGGCCCGGGACACCATTGTAGCTCCATTGTACACCTCATACATCAATACCAGACAAGCAGGAAGTAGGGTGTTACCCTCCGGGGGCCTGAACCTGGGTAAATCCTCACTTCTCAGCCGTTGATACTAGCAGCGCTACCAAATCTGCCTCTCCTATCTCAACCCTAGGTACCGAACCATGGGATTTGCCGTGGTACCCCCACGTCAATTGGCGCCGTCTGTGGGAAAGACTAGTGCTGGATCTATAGTTTCGCCGGCTCCATCTTCATCGACAACCGGCGACTCGGCGGCAATCCAGAAACCGATCTACTTCGGCTCCTTCAGATTCGACCCACACTCGCCGGCTCTCGACCGGCGTTCATGAACCTCCACTCAGGTGCGGATCTGATTTTCGGTAGTTTCAACTTTCATGTTATGCGGTGGGGAACACATAACTTGACGGACCTGCATCAAAACGCGGCGATCGCACCCGCGTCCCCATCGACTGCTTCGTCACCGACCGCATCGGCTACACCTTCATCGACAACACCTTCATCGATCGCGCCATCGACACCCGCGTCTCCATCGACTGCGAGTTTCACGCCTTCTTTGGATGCGGGAGTCGCGTCTCCATCGACTGCGAGTTTAGCGCCTTCTTCGGATGCGAGAGTCACGTCTTCATCAACTGGTACACCAAACTCGGCATCGGCACCCCTCGACTCGTCAAGCCCAGTCGAAGACGAAGTCGAGTTCGCCTACCGTGACGACGGCAACGGGCCGCGCATGCTGGCCGACAGCGACGTCCACTCCGACATCCTCTACGGCAACTACGGCAACGACGGCATAGGCCAATACTCGCGTGCCATCCCCTTCCAGGTCTGCATGGTGGCCGGGAACGGCAACAACGGGACAGATCCCGAAGCATCCAAGACCGCAGAAGTTCGCCGCAGCGCACCAACATATCCCATGACGGTGACTACGCCGGACGGGAAAACAACGCTCGTCATCACGGAGGAGTGCCTCATGATGCCCGCGGATTCGACCCGCGAGGAGATCGCGGCACATCAGTACCTCCTCTGGCAGGAGAACCTTCGACTGAGGAACTTTAAAGCAACGCTCGATAAGTGCAGGAGGCAGGCTAGTGCGTCGAGTGCGCGAAGGGCGGCGCTATCCTACCAATCGTCGGGACATACGGACCCGAGGCGCCGGAACAGAACGTTCCGCATCCCGGAAGCTGACAGAGCGGAACTAACCCGCAACTTGGGCCTCTCCTTCATGACGCACGACGAAGAAGGGATCCCCATCCCCAGAACAGCCACAGGAGCCCTGCTCTCGGTGGCCACATACTTGCGGGCAACTCAGCCTTTAGAAGATGACCCCAATGCAGCCCTGCATCGCCAACAGATAAAATCGCTCAACCTAGCAGGCGCAGCTCTGATCCCGGAAGCTGAGGTGGACGCGGGAAACCCACCACCCGAAGGAAGCAAAAGCCGCCGCGCCGCCAGCCCGCGAAGAGAACCACGGAGTCGCGACGATCGCGACCGCACGACCCACGAAGACAAGGACCACGGACACCGGCGCCGCGACGAAGACTGCTCCGGAAGAGATCGAGGGCAGCCGAGCACTCGCCACCTCAGGGAAGGCGTGGACGCCCGCAACGTCATAACTCAGCGCAAAGTCAACAAAAGCTGAGCCACGAGACCCTCTCGCTCCCCCAGTCCCTCTCGTTCCCCTAGCAGCGACTCATACTCCGAGGGCGAGTTCGAACCCGGTGGAGCTCCATGCTTCACTCGACGTATCCGCGAGACTAGGATGCCCAAAGGGTTCAGATTAACATCTGAAACACCCAAGTTTGACGGCCGTCAGGAGCCATCATCCTAGATTGAGGACTACAAGATAGCAGTCTCCTGTCAACGGGGCACAACAACAACAGCAATGCAGTACATCCAGCTGACTATGGTGGGGACAGCTCAAGATTGGCTAAAGAGTTTACCCCAAAGCTCATACGACTCCTGGGATCACTTCCGGGAGGACTTTGTCAAAAACTTCCTCGCAACATGCGAGCGACCTGCACCATTTGAGGAGCTACGAGCCTCCAAACAGCGATCGGACGAGCCGCTACGGGAGTATATCCGACGATGGACCACCATGCGCAACTCCGTAGGGGTAATATCAGAAGACAGAGCAATCGATGCGTTCACTCGCGGCGTTGCCAGGCGTGATCTCCGTGAAGCACTCGGACGAGAAAAGCCAAGATCCATTTCACAGCTCATGAAAGTAGCCAACGAGTGGGCGGATGGCGAAGACTCGCTGCGAGACGAGCACCACGGGTCACCACACGGCAACAACGACAACGGCAATTGGAGCCAAAAAGACAGTTGCGGCAGCGACAGGAGGCGCAAGCGCAAGTCCCACCACTATGACGACGCAGACGGTGTCGAACTGGTGGCGGCTGGGTACGTCGATGCACGCGACGATCGAGGCCGCAACGGAAGTCGACAGGACGACCGCAGGGATAGCCGCGACTTTGGACAGCGTGGTGACGGGTACCACAAGCGGGAATGGTGGAAAGTCAGCGACGACTCGCGAGACCTACGCACAGCCACAGAAGAAATAGAGGAAGAATGCAGATTTCACATTTTCAAGGGTCAGGATGGAAAACTCCATTCAAGCCACCTGCTGAAAGATTGCAGAAAATTCACAAGGCTGGCGAATGAGTACGCAAAGTGCCTACAAACGGCTCCAGGAACAGCTGCGAACGGAGCTCCTCCTCCTCCACCAGTAGAGCCAACCGGATAAATAGCAGGTGCAATACACCACCAGGCACGCATAGAGGCCCCGGCAGCGGCAGCAGATCAATATCCCGAGCCTCGCGTGCAGATGAATTTGATACAAAAGGGACGCCCATCCAACAGGGAACAGAAGCTGATCACTCGCCAAGTTAATATGGCCACCATGGCACCCCCTACAGTGCCCGAGTACCTAAAGGGGTCCGAGACTAGCATCACATTCTCCCGCGAGGATCACCCACCTGCCGTGGTTCGTCCAGGGCACGCCGCTTTGGTACTCGACGCCCAAATTGGCGGCTTCGCTATGTCCAAGGTCTTTATGGACGGAGGGAGCGGAATCAACAACCTGTTCGCTGACACGCTACGCAAAATGAACCACTCGACTGAATATCTGGCAAAATCAGATAATACCTTCCATGGCATCGTCCCGGGCAAGGCGGTCTACCCGCTCGGCACAGTACAATTTCAAGTCATCTTCGGCGAGCCAGGAAACTTCAGGACGGAGTAGATCGATTTCGAGGTCGTCGACTGGAATTCACAATACCACGCCATCCTAGGGCGCCCGACGTTTGCGCGATTCATGGCGATCCCGCACTATGCCTACCTCAAGCTGAAGATGCCGGGACCCAATGGCATTATCACTGTGAATGCAACATCCAGCGCTCGGATAGCTGCGACAGGGAGTTCAGCAAAATCTCAGAGATGTTCGGCATGCAGGAGCAACTCCAAGAGCTCTCCCTCAACAATGATCGCACTCTTTTTTCTGAGGCCAAGAAACCGGCACCCGACGCTGCTTTCAGCGCAACAAACGACACAAGATCGCACCAAGTACACTCGACGGATCCATCCAAGACGGTCAACGTGTCATCGAGCTTATCTCCAGCATAGGAAAGCGCGCTCTTCGAATTCCTTCGTGAGAACTGGGAAATCTTCGCCTGGTGTCTAGCCGACATGCCAGGTATACCCAGGGAATTCGCCGAGCACTCTCTCCAACTTTTTCCGGATGCCAGACCCGTAAAGCAAACAATGCGCCGCTTCTCTGAGCCGAAACGCGCAGCGATAGGACAAGAAGTCAACAGGCTACTGGATGCCAAGTTCATCCGCGAGATCAAGAAGTCAGACTGGGTCGCCAACCCTATCCTAGTACCAAAGAAGCATACAGAAATCCTACGCGTGTGTATAGACTTCACCACCCTCAACAAGTGCTGCCCCAAGGATCACTTCCCCTTGCCGCGCATCGACCAGATCGTCGACTCAACCGCGGGGTGCGAGCGCTTATCCTTCCTGTATGCCTACTCGGGCTACAACCAGATAAGGATGAGAGCCGAAGACGAAGACAAGACTGCCTTCATCACCCCTTACGGCGTCTACTGCTTCACAACTATGCCCTTCGTGCTCAAAAACGCGGGTGCCACGTACCAGCGCATGATGCAGAATTGCCTCAAAGAGCAAATCGGACGCAACGTCCAAGTCTACGTCGACGACATCGTCATCAAAACCAAAAAGGAGGACACGCTCCTCGACGACCTGCGCGAAACATTCGCCAACCTCAAACACTACAAGATCAAGCTAAACCCCAAGAAGTGCGTCTTTGACGTGCCAGTCGGACAGCTCCTGGGGTACCTCGTCTCAGCCCGAGGCATCGAAGCGGACCCGGAGAAGATCCAAGCCATCCTGACCATGCAGCCGCCGACCAAGCTTCGAGAGATCCTTGTGATTGTGAGACAAGTCTTATGTGTATTTATTTTTTGTAATGCCACGAGTTTGACAAGGATGTACTGCACATTCACTTAACTAAAATTTTGTACTTTCAATATATAATGTTGGTGCTTGTGGATGCATGCATGACAGTATACTTTATCTTTTTGTTTGTCCTCCCATTTTTCTCCACTTCTACGTGCTCATGATTCAATGAACAATAATTTGAAACCATCAAGCTTTTGAATAACTGCAAACCAAATATATCTAAAGAAAAATCATTCAAGAAGACGCTAGAGCGGAGTAACAACAACTTAGCCAAACATAGAGCCCAGGGCTAGGCGACGAGGTCACTAAAGGGGACTTCAACCAACGAGATCCATGGATCGTGGATCGGGAATATATGATTATATGGGCACACACATAGCGTGTGGGTTGTTGGTGTCCGAAGTAAAACATGGCGGGCATACAGAGGAGTAACAATAGCTATGATGAAACAACAAAAATACCATATTCTTGTTGCAACGCACGGGCATTCAAGTAGTGTTTAAATAAAAATAGAACTCTATATGTTCTATCCCTATGTAGTACTGCTGAATGCAGACTGGATTGGGAACAGGAGCTATAGACACGCTCACTTTTTTATCTTAGTGCTTCCAGTGTTCCAGATATCTACTTCCTCATACTATTATTGCTATTGAATTCCATTCTACTACTTCCCTTTGCTCCACTGAAACAACCCCCTTTCTCTGAAAGTAGCAGGAGAGTTCAACAAAATATAAATTATATTATCTTTAGAAACAAAATAAACTATAGGTGTAATAGAAAAAAATTAGTAGCTTTAGGAAAAATTCCAAAACGTTTTCAGTTCAAGGAAAATTCCAACTTTGTCACCAATCCAACAACTGCGAAGAAATTGGACAACCCACTTAATAAAGATGTTACACGTACATCATTTAGTCTTTAAATGCTTAGCCCTCCTATCTTATTTCCTCTCCTACATAGGAATAACACAGTACAAAATCTACAGCCATATTCTACTGCAAACATGAGGACTGATAAAAAATGTAATAACAATGTAACATATTTTGATGTGCAAGTGTTAACAACTACCAGAAACCATATTTTGATGTGCAAGTGTGCCTATATGTGCATTCCAATTATAATAATGTCTTGAAAAATATATATCTATTTCTTGAGAAGATGAGTAGCTTGGTTCATCCTGGTGTATCCTGGCAACAATCTCTTCCAGCATACCGCCCAGAACAGGATCCTTTCGACACAATCATAATTAGATACAAAGGTATCAAAACATGAGAACAACAAGTACTGAAATTTTGAACTGTAGATGCAAAGGTAATAATAATATTTGAACAGTAATAAGACTCAAGTTACATGGACATCACACAGAGAATTACTCTCTAGAAATAGAAAAAAAAAACTAAGCACTTTTGCAATAATAAGACAGCCCAATCATTTTACTGAACTGAGAGGTCTTCGAGTTTTCTCCCGGGAAAGCACCTTGCTATACTAAGTCAGCACAATGCTTAATGATTTACAGCCAATCTCGCGCAAGAAACAACAAAGCAACGGCTAAACAAAGAGAGAATAAAGAACTCTAAATTTCACTAAGAAGGTCAAAATGTCCATTCAAAGAAATATTTTCAAATAGCACAAGTAGCTTGCATCATTATGATTACCTGAATAAATAAATCAGTATACGTCCTTCCTTCATATCAGAATATATCCATGATGTGATGGATAAATTATGATTCCACAAAGCATGATGTGATGGAACTTCAAACTCGGATTCCATTGAGAATGAAAGATTTGGCCGACCAGTAGCTCAGAGTCCTTAAAAATCATAGCTGCTTCTGTTATGCTATCTTCAGAATTACAATTTTAATTTTGCAAATAAACTCCATTCTACCCCAGCACCTCTCCATTGTGCCCACATCTTGTCCCACGTGGCAGCCTCCTCCTATCCGCCTCTGTCGCCGCCGCCCAGTTGCATGATTCCTTGCTATATGAAATATTCACTAGTAGGAAAAACGCTATCTGTGGCACACAGATTTTGCTTATATATTGGTTCCCCACAGATAGCATATATTGGTGCGCCACTGATTGGATTATTCTGAATTAAAAAAAATAAACCGAGCGTCCAACACAGACTATATTAATTAATCTGTCCATACATGTCTTTTACAAAATTACATAAAGGACCCTAAAAGAAAAAAAAGCAATCAAGTCCAGATTCGATATCCACCCACACCGAGCTTCCATCGCCGGCGTCACTGAGCTCGACGGCAGCGGCGCTGATTGCCGGATGGAGGGATGGCGCCGCTGGAGCACCTCCTGTGGACGGAGCCCACCCCGCGTTGCACGGCTCGCGCCAGGAGCCGCACTTGGAGTGAGTTGTGGACCGAGCGCCGCCGGGGACAAGGCGGCGACCCCACCCCCCGACCACCACCACCCGCGGCAACGGCGCCAGCCAGCTCGCCCCTGCTACCACTCAGGGCCGGTCCTGGCGGGGGGCGAGAGGGGCGGCCGCCCCGGGTCCAGAAATTTTTGGGGCCCCTCCCAGGTCTGTGTAAGTAGGATTAATTCTGTGCATGCGTAAAAGAAAAAAATAATTAGCGTAAGAAGGCCATGGCTTGGGGGCTTGGATGCTTTGGCAATCAGGGCCTGGTGGAAATTGGGCCCTGCTCATACGTAGCTGCACAGCCGCACGGGAATACAGAATACTCTCCACATAAGGATTCGATCGCAGTAAAAAAACCTAAAGGATCGCATCGGTGCCATCGCATCGGTTGTTGCCTGCTTGCGTCTGATACGAAAACGAAACACATCCGTCCGTGTCGCCGCCAGCGGCTTCCGCCGTCGCCCGTCGCTCGTCCGCCGCAGCTTGTTGTTGTATTCCCGATCGCCCCAGCGACGGGCCGCCGACAGGTACATTAATCGTGCTCTTCCGCAATTCTCTTTCAGGACATGTTCCTTCTCTATTATAGTTTTATTTGCCCTAATTTGTATTGCTAATTAGCCGTTGTTTTATTTGTAGCGCCGCTATGAAGAAGACTATGTCCGGGAGTGCGAAAAGGAAAAGGAGGGAAAAAAAGAAATTGATAGACTCACAAAGAGGATCTTTTCACCAATTTTTGAAGAGGAACCCAAGCACTTCAACAAATCCATATGGAAGACAATAAAGACACCAATGCGGATGATAACAATGTGAGTGATCATGAGCACACATTTAACTCATCTCCTACAGAATCTGCTAGTTTTGATGAGGAACCAGTTTTGTGGATATTTATAATCCGGTAAATTGGGGTAATCTTGATAACAAAGTATATATATATATAAATCTGTGTCTCATTTTTTCATTTGATTTATATTTTTCCAACATATATATGTCTACTTATACTTTGGGGGCCCCAAATTCAAGTCTCGCCCGGCCTTCAAAATCTCAGGACCGGCCCTGCTACCACTGCCGCCGCCGGTCGTCGCCGAGTGCCCGCAGCAGGCCCCGGCGTCCGAGGAGCTTGGCTCCTCCGTCGTGGACCCCGACGCCCCGAGCCTTAGAGGCTCCAAATCGAGCCCTACCGGGCGCCACGGCGGCCGTCTCCCTTGCGCCTGCTCGCGGCGGGATTGCTGCCCAGCACGAGCGCGGCCAGCGCCTGCTCATCAATCTCCGCAACCTTGGGGCCGTGGCAGCCAGCGCCTTCTCGTTGATCTCCGCGGCCGTGGAGGAGCACCAGAGCCGTGCGTGGTGGTGTCCGGTGAGCGGCGGCGCTCGGGGCGTGAGCGGCGAGGGTGAGGTGGCGAGGATGGCGACGCGGTGGGCGGTGGCGTGGGCGGCGGCGCTCGGGGCATGTGAGAGAAAGGGGATTGGGGCGCGAGAGGAGAGGCGGCCGTGCGTGGTGGTGTGTGTCTGCGTGCTGTGTGGTGGAGAGACACACGAGGAAGTGATAAGGTAGAGAAAAAAAAAAAGAAAAAAAGAAGATATTTCTCTCCACCTATCGAGAGGGAATTTGGGAAAAGTATGAGAGAGAATACCTGTGGCGCACACAATATTGTGCGCCACAGATATTCTCTCGTGTTTTTACCTGTGGCGCACCACTACCCTATGCGCCACAGGTATCTCTCTCCTCTTTTTTTACTATCTGTGCGCCACAAGTATTCTCTCTCTTCCCCACGGAAATTTTTGAAGTTTGGTGGAACTTACCTATGGCGCACAAGATTTCCTGTGCGCCACATGTAAAAATTTACCAGTGGCGCACGGAAATTTGGTGCGCCACAGGTATATTCTGCCAAATCCCCAAAACGAGGAGAGAGACTATCAGTGGCGCACGGGTAAGCTTCTGCGCCACTGATAGCATCTCACGTATAAGCTTTTTCCTACTAGTGATTGGTAGTGCCTATAAATGCTGATGTGATCAGTATGACTGATAGTTAACTCATTGTTTGATCAGTCTATATTTTAGAACCAAAGTCGTCATTTTAAAAATAGTGCATATGTAGATCATTAGTTATTAAAATTGTTTCTGCATCTTTCATGTCCAGTTTCTGTAATATGGAAACAAAGTCTGCAGTAGTGCACATAACACACTGATACATGTGCTGCCACAATAAGCAAAAGATAATGAATTAAATACGTTTTCTACAAACCAGGATCATTCAACATCGCATGAAAATGGAATTTATTTCCATACCGCGGCCAGGCCGGCGCCCCGCTGGTACAGGCGTGCCTCCACGGACGGCTCGCAGGGGCTGGTGTCTGGCTCGAGCAGTGGCGTGGTCAGCTAATCATCCGCCGGCTGAGGCGACGACCTGCAGTAGGCAGCGCGTGACGGGCGGAATGAGCGGCGGCGGCGGGGTGGGACCGTATCATCCTCGCTCGGAAACAATTTTGGATTGAGGATGCCTCTTCCGGGAGGATCGCGTTTGACCGGCAGTTTTGAGCAGAGCTTTTATTTTCAGATTTTGTGCCGCGAGGATCGCTCGGTTTTGACGCGCGTTTTTTCTTTCTGGTCGCGTTACGAAGGAGAAGAGCGAAGATATACCCAGATGATATCAGTCAGCAGCGACCGAACGGGGAAGAGGCCCACAACGTGCGGCGGAGATTCTGATCCTAACCCCACGGATTACTTTTCCTAGTTGCTGATCCGTTCGATTTGCTCAAGTTTGGGCGCCAGCGCTTTTCTTCATTCCCGCCAAATAGAACCTATCTGTAGCTCCACGGCGCTGGCTTATAAATACAGGGAAAAGAGACTCGTCTACCCCATCCCCGGCCGCCGCAAGTAAAAAGGCATGGCACCAACGCTCCCACTTCTCACCCCTTCCGCGTTCTTCGATGACCAGTTGATCGTCCTCTCCGACGACGACGACGACGCCGCGTCCTCCAATGACAAGCTGATCGTCCTCTCCGACGATGACCAAGTCTCCGACGAATCATCTGAGGACGAGAGCCATTGGGGGCACGGCGACAATATAAGGCTGGTGGACACCATCGCAAAACTCCGCAGGGAGAATCGGGGCATCATGCCCCCGCGGCGGCCGTCCTTATGGCGCTAGACATATCACAGCTTCAGGGCGCGACAAGCTCGATGTGGCTAGGCGACAAGCCGAACACGCCTAGCTCGCTAGTCGATGAAGTCGTAGCACCTGTCGAAGTCATTCATCTTCCGGATACTGACGAGAGTGCAGACACCGCGGGGTCGACCTCGGCCCCTCGTGGGAAGAGGGCCATGCCGGTTACACCAGCCAGCCAGGAGGGCGACAAGGACGATGAGCTGCTGGTGAAGAGGCGGCGGAAGAAGGTCCCCGCCAACATGGACGCGTAAGTGTTTCTTTGTCGCTTGTTACTCCTTGATGAATCTTTTCGCGGCTGAGACCTTGTGTTATTCTGCACGCCGCTGAAATCTTTGACGGGTGGTAGCTCCGCGCAAGCGGTGGCCGTGCCGGCTGCGCCCGCGGAGGCGGACGCCCAGATGGAGGAGGAGCGGGAGGGGACCGGTGGAGGGGGACAGGGCGAGCAACCCTCCGTGCCAGGCGCTAGGTCCGAGCCTCAGGCCGACCAGGTGATACCGCCGGCTGGCGGAGACGGGGGCGGAGGCGGAGAGACTAGCGCTGCCTCGGGGCGGCTGGCGCGAAGAAGGCCGCTAAGGTGACCTCGACGAGGAGGGCCGAGACGGTGGCTAGGAACCGGGCGCCATCGACGGTGGCAGGCGCGAGCACGAGGCCGGGCGCCCAAGAGAAGGCCAAGGGGCCTGCTCCGGAGCGCCAGATGGTGGTGACGGACCCATCAATCACCGCCAACGCCGGGGGGATCCGGAGGCCTGGGGATCTGGCCGAGTTCGCCGAGGAGATCGCGCGGGGGATGAGGGAGCATCTCGCGGACTTCGAGCGCTTCCAGGACTTGCTTCGGGTACGTCGCTGTGTTTGGTTTCTTCGAGTTGTTTGGGCTGGCTGCGGTAGCCGGTGCGAGTCTTGGTGCTGATGTTGTTTCCGCTTAGTGATCTCAGAAGGATTCCAGCAAGAAGGTCCAGCAGCTGGAGAGGGACCTCGAGGCCGCCAAGATTGAGTCTTCGTCCGACTATGAGTTCTTTAACCAGAGCCGGTTGGGGATGTTGATGCTTCTTCCTTTCTTGCAGAGGCCGACGCGGTGTTGCGCGCCAAACTGGATAGCTTCCAGTTTAGCGAGCTGGCGGCGGAGGTGGAGCGCCTCAAGAAACAGGAACGTGAGTGGCAGATGGAGCTCGTCGAGCAGGCCAAAGCCAAGGAGGCGACGGAGAAAGTGGCGAAGGAAGCGCGGGAGGCCTTCGAGCTGCTGGAGAAGGGTTACAACAAGCAGCGGGAGGACGACCGCATGGAGATTGACAACCTCAATAGCGAGGTTACCCGCCTGAAGGAGGGCGAGAAGGCGGCGAGGAAAGAGCTTCTCCGCATAGACCGCGCAGTCCGAGGTGAGTTTCGCATCACTGGCTGTTACTTGCTATATCTTGGGCATCTTGTCGTGATGATCTTGTCCGGCTGTAGGCTACTACCCGGCTGCTGACGTTGAGGCGAGGAAAAGCCATCTGGAAGACCTCGGGGTGGAGCCGACTGAGGCCGCTTTTGCCGGCTGCTCGCCTTCGGTGGAAGAACGGGTGGCGCAGCTTGGAGTTGACGCCTGCGCCCTGGCCCACGTGGCCAGGAGGCTCTGCAAGTATCTCTGGCCGAAGGAGGGTGCGCCGGAGGCTCTTGACGAGCTGGCTCGCCGGCTCGCGCCAGCGCCGGCTGTGGTGGAGGAGCTGCAGGAGTCGGCTGCGTGGGGAGGATCCATGTGGACTCTAGCGCTGATGCTGTCTTGGTACCCGGATATCGAACCACAGACGCTCCAGATGAGCCTCCGAGGCAAGGACACTTATGAGGAGCTCCGGGAGCGCCACGGCGTCCGTGACACTGCCTGCACCATTGCCGACTTCGTCAGCTTTGTGGATTTCATCCCCGACATCTGGCCAGATGCCGGGGATTCTGACGATGAGGCAGCTGCGGAGGACGATGGCGAGAAGGCCGAGGAGCCGGCGAAGGATCCCTTAAGGGAAAATACATCGAGGTGGCCAGCAGGTCCAAGCCGGCGTAAATCGCCGGAGACGGTGATGATACTCTTGTCCCCCGGGATCTTCATCTTGAGGTAGGCGTAATGGGGGATTGCCATGAACTTGGCGAGCGCGGGGCGACCAAGTATCACGTGGTATGCGCTCTTGTGGTCCACCACCTCGAACCAGATGGGCTCGTGGTGGAAGTTCTCCTGTGTGCCGAAGAGAACGTCCAACTTGATCTGGCCCATGGGGGAGCACGAGGTTCCCAGCACGATGCTGTGGAACGTCGTTGGGCTCGGCTTCAGGTCGGTGAGCTTGATGCCCAGCTTCTCCGCCGTGTCGCGGCAGAGGATGTTGACGTTGCTGCCGCCGTCGATGAGGACGCGGGAGAAGATGGCAGCACACTTGTCGGAGATGATGGTTGGGTCCAAGACCAAGGCATATTTGACGGGTCGGGGCATGACCTTTGGGTGGTCCTCGCGACCCCACGTGATGGGCTGCTCAGACCAATACATGTACTGGGGGACTGGGGGACGGTAGCGTTCACCTCGGCGTGCCGGGCTCGCAGAGCGCGCTTGTCGTTGCGCTCGCTGGTGTAGATCATGTACGCGGCGTCGTGCTACTAGAAGTTGCTGTGCAGCGCGTTGTCGGCTCCGCGAGCCGGAGATCGGCGTGCCTCTTCGTGATGGCTGTCACGGCCGTCGTCGCGTCGATCGTCACGTCTGTTGTGGTCATCGCGGCCTCCGCCACCCGCAGCTCGGGCTGGGGGAGCCGACAATCTCTCGTCGCGGCCGATCCGAGCGGTCCAGTTGCACTGGCAGGTGGTGTGGTTCGCTGGCTTGCCGCTGAAGCTGTGGTACCTGCAAGGCCGGTCCATCATGGACTCGAAGGTATACTTGGTCCGGGACCAATCCCGAGGTCCCGACCTCATGCGGCCTCGGTCGCCTCCCGAGGGCGCGCCACCCTCCTCGCCTAGGGCGACAAACTGAGAGTCGCGCCGGCCCTCGGAGAAGTGGCCCTTCCTCTTGTAGCGGTCGTCGCACCGACCGTCGGCGTACCGCCTTGACGCGCCGGCGTCATCATCACGGCGTGTAGCCAGATCCTTTTTCTTCGCCTCGCCGGGAGCCGGCTTGGGCGTGTCATCTAGCCGCACCGGTGCCTTCATCGTGGCGTCGGCGGTGGCATACTTGTCAGCGATGCTCAGGAGCTCGGCCACGATTTTGGGCTCTCTGTGTAGTGGCTTATGCTTGAGCATGGTGTCATTGCGGCAACCGTCGGTGAAGAAGCGGGCGGCTTCGCGCTCCTCGACCCCTTCGCAGGAGTTGCGCATCTCGGACCAGCGGGTGAGATAGTCGCGGTCGGTCTCGGTCTTGCCTTGGACGCATAGCTGGAGGTTGTGCGGGCGTCCGGGACGTCGGTACGTGCTGTTGAAGTTGCGGATGAAGACTTGCTCGAAGTCGAGCCAGGAGTTGATGCTGCCAGCCGGGAGGTTGTCCAGCCAGGTCCGCGCAGTGCCCTGCAAACTGAGGGGGACGTAGCGCATGGCAACATGCTTGTTGCCGCCTGCGATGTCGACGGTGATGAGGTAGTCAGTGAGCCAGTTGACGGGCTTGGCGACGCCGTCGTACTTGGGCGTCTCGCGGGGAAGGTGGAAACGATTCGGGAACGGCTCCTTCAGGATGCTTGGGCTGAAGCACTCGTGGCCGGTGGCATTTTCTTCCTCGATGGCGCAGAGTTGCAGGGAATCGATGCGGCCGCGCTTTTCGGGGTCGACGTCCGGTCCCAGCGGGCCCAGCCGGGTGTTCACAGGGCCTCTGCCGCCGTCCCGAGCTGGGGCCGGGTTGGCCTTCTGCTTGCCGTCCCACTGGCTAGGGGCATCGCGGTTGGCCTCGGGTTGTGGGTGCCTAGCCCCGCCGGAGCGGACGCTCCTCTCGCGGCGGGAGCATCTGGGCTGCTTGCTGGCATGGAGGGAAGATGCTCCCCGCGAGTCGGTGACTCGGGGTTCCGCCATCCCGTTGTCGGAGGAGTCGACCTGCTGGCAGTTGGCGGCGATGATGAGCTGTTCGACGCGCTCGGTCTGGGTGAGTAGCGCCTCGCCTTCCAGGCCGCGGAGGCCCTGGATCGCTGCTTCCGCCGCGAGCATGTTTTTGGCGTGTGTGCTGTACACCGGCATGACAACTTCGGCTTCCGGCCTCCCTTCATTGTTGATCCTCTCGCCAAGGGCGCGCCCTCGCGCGTGGACTTCGTCGAGCCGGCTGGGGCGCATGCCTGCCAGAGTGCCGCGGTAGACAGACTCGTACTCGCGCGTGGTGTCGAGCAGATGACGCTGGGAGTTGGCGACGTTCAGGGCGTCGTTGGTGATGCGCTGGCGCTGAACCTCCAGCTCCGTGGTAGCGGTGGCCGGGTCGGTACTGAGCTCGATCGGGCGGAGAAGGCCGTGGATGGGCGCCTCGAGGGCGCTGAGGTGAGGAGGCGTGGAAGGGGCCCCATGCTCGGCGGTGGTGCGGTTTTTGTCAGTGCGCGCGCCCACTTGAGCATTTGCGTCCGCCTGAGCGTGAGAGTCCTGGGTGGTGGCTCCGCCGCCTGCGGCGGCGGTCATGAAAACCTCCGCGTATGCTTGCGGGGCGGCGGTGGGATGCCTCTCGAAGGACAAGGCGTCCGAGCAAGGAAGTACAACGGGAGGATACTCATAAGGCATGACGGCGACGAAGATGCGGTGGTCGCCGAAGTGGATGATGGAGCCTCCAGCGGGCGGAGGCCTATCCGCGAAACACGCGGCGTTGTCGATGACGCAGTCGAATGCGCCGAGTGTCAGGATGAGGCCTGACGTGACGCGCTGGCCTGAAGCGGTGGCTGGTCCCGAGCGTAACGTAACTCCGGTTGCCACGTTAGGCCTCACGATGGGCACCAAATGTCGAGGTATAAAGTTCGGCGTATGCCAATGGGGATGGCTTGAGTGGGTGGAGCCTAACAGGTTGGGCTGCGACGATCCTCGCTCGGGATTAGGCACGAGCACGGTGAACACCGAGACGTACCCAGGTTCAAGGCCCTCGTGTGGAGGTAACACCCCTACTCCTGCACTGATGTGTATATGATGGTCACCAGGATTACAATGGTGCTCCTCGAGCTGTATGCTGAGCTCTCTGAACTATGGTGGCTGATGAATCCAAGCTGGGGTGGGAAGAATAGTCCGAACCCCTTCCATGGGGTGCCCGGCCCTCCTTATGTAGGACTGGGGGGGCGGTTACAAGTCGTGCCGGCTAGCCGTCTTCCCGGCTAGCGGAGGCCGGCCCGAGCCTCTGGTCACCTATAGTGATTAGGCACTGTGAGCATCAGGCTGACGGTACAAGGGACCGAGCTGGAACCCTACGTAGCGGTCGTCCCCCACGAACTGCCTAGTGTAGGTGGACAGAAGGCACTGAGTCCGGTAGCGCTGATCCCGCACTGTGTACAACTCCTTAGCAAGAGCCCCAGTGTGGGGATCCCGGACTAGCTGTCCGAGATACCCTTGTGCCTACAACATCAGCGAACCCATGATCAGTGTGTCGCTGAGCACAATCAAACTGGTATCAAAGAACATCCATAAATACCAAATGAATAGACTTACTTGATTGAAGTATTAATCTTCAACAGGTACTTGCAGCGGAATCACCAAACCAACGTGGTGTCCAAGTCATTTGAAATAACCCAACAGGCAGCTGACTGGGAAGCACCCTAGATCGCATTGACGTCATTGAAGTCTTTCTCTTCGAACTGCTCCTCTTCAAAATCTGGCTAAGACAATAGCCAGGGACGAAACCAATATGAGTACATTTGATTGTACTCGCAAACTACCCCCGGATTGAACATGCACTAAGTTTTAATTTGTTTGGTAAATCCTTGTTTTGAATATGTTGTCTCCATATCTTTGTTGAGAAAGAAAACGATAGACTTTTGTTTAACACACTCTGTTTTGAAATCTCTATATCTTTGTTGAAAAAGGAAAGAATAGAATTTGTAGTTTTCCTCCAGAAAATCCCAAATCATGTTTCTCCTCCAAACTCCAATTTTTCGACCATAGACCTTCATGGTCTTTCCTTTTTCCAACAACCTCACACCGACCCTTTGGTGTGGTTTTACAAAACATCTACATTTTCTTTTCAAACTCAAAACTTTGCACATGGCCATAGGACAGCCTCCCAACTGTCCATTACCGAGGACTCGGCTATTTGAATAGTTTTACACTCTACAGAGGTAGCCCGCTTTTCCCACATCCATCCGGCAACTCATCGTGTCAGCCACGTCCCGCCATACAAGGTGTATGCGAAGTTGAGTAACCGACCATAGCCTCTCATTTGCTCATGCTAGTATAGGACCCTGCCTTTAAACACTTTCCATCGACACCCAGTCCAGTTTCCCGTCGAAAACCCTAAGTGTGAGGACTCATAGTTTTGCCCAGCGATGTATGGTGGCACCTTCTATCCTCCACCAATGTGCGAGGACCCGGGTAAGGGGGGTCACCAAACCAGCCCCCTCATGAAACAGAGTCATCTCCGTTGTTGAGGTATCCCATACTAAAATGAGCAAACTACATGACTAAGCCCCGTCCCATATGGCGGTAAATGTGGTCACACAGGGTATGGTTGGTCGTCATAGTACTAGGACACAATGTGCATTTTTCGTAAACACCACCATTCTCCATTTCTTCACTTCAACACCGACATCTCTGTGGGGACCCCGGACTAGCTGTCCGAAATACCCGATTATGCTTAACACAACGATCCCGTGATCAGTCTGTCGTTGCACATAACCCGAATTGGATACCAAAGTTTACATCCATTACAGTACCGAATAGAAAGTCTTACATAAATGGTCATTTAGACCAAGTTCTTACATAGGTGCCTTCAAGGGCCAAACCAAAATATCAGCGGAAGCTACGGCGTAGTAGACATCATATACTAACGATGACAACCCGACAGGCAGCTGACTTGTGGAGATCCTTAGTTGGCGTAGAAGTCGCCATATTCCTGTTCTGCGTAGTGTTCCTCCTCGTAGTCTGGCTAGGACAATAGCCAGGGACGAAACCAATATGAGTACATTTGAATGTACTCGCAAACTACCCCAACATGAGTATGCACCAGTTTTATTTTAGTTGACAACTTTTACTTATTTAAAACATCTCTATATCTTTATTGAAAAAGGTAAGAAGAATTTTATAACTATCTTTAAAGAAGTCACCATTTTATCTGTTTCTCCAAAACTCCTCCTTTTTCCGACCATAGCCCGTCATGGTCCACTTTCATCCAACCACCTCATACCGATCCGTTGGTATAGGTGTAGGAAACATTCTCCACTTCATTTTTCTTTTTAAAACTCAAAGTTCTTTTAAAAACTTGCACAAGGTCTTAGGACAGTCTCCCAATTGTCCATATCCGAGGACTCGGCTATTCGAATAGTTTTTAACACTCTGCAGAGGTAGCACGCTTTTAACCCACATCCATCCGGCAACTCATCGTGTCTGCCACGTCTCGCCATACCAGGTGTATGCGAAGTAAGCCGCCGGCCATAGCCTCTTATTTGCTCATGCTAGTATAGGATCCTTCCCATATGACACTTTCCATCGACACCCAGTCCAGTTTCCCGTCAGAAACCCTAAGTGTGAGGACTCATAGTTTTGTCCGGCGGTTTATGGTGGAACCTTCTATCCTCCCCACCATCTTGTGTGAGGACCCGGGTCAGGGGGTAGATCCTCGGACCATCCCCTCATGCATAACGGAGTCATCTCCGTTGATGAGGTATCCCATACTAATAAGAGCAAACTACATGACTAAGCCTTTTCCCATATATGGTAAATGTGGTCGCACAGGGTAGGATTGGTTTCCATAGTACTAGGACACTGTGCATTTTTCATAAACATCTCCATTTTTCCACTTCTCCATTCCAACACCGACATCTCGGCATTCCATAACCACACAAGAGATTTTAAAGGAGTTTTGAATAACAACATTGTTTCCCATCCTAAAGTTTTATATAAACTACTACATAGGGTGGCAAAATAATATCCATATATTTTTGAAATGGGTTTTATAAATCTTGCTTTGAGAGTAAAACATGTTATGAAAGTAGATGCATATGTTTGTAGTGCAAGCTCAGAGAATAGCTTGCCTTGCTTGGCAAAGTGATCTTGCTCTTGTTCTTCAATTTCAGCAAACTCTCCTTCCTCGATATATCCGACAACGTTCTCGTCTAATTAATAAACAAACAATGCAAACAATCACTAAGCTATACAAGCAATCATCTCAACACAACAATCATGAAATTACACATAGCTACTGCACACATAAGCCATACAATTTGGTTTCAAAATAATTGAATTAAACATCATTATTTACTTCTAAATTATGGCAGAAACTTGTGGAACATGTTTAATTCAATAACTTGAGTTCTGTTGGTCACAAAAATACAAACTAAAATTCTATGGAAAGCTACTGATGTGTAGAAGACAACACAATTTGATTTGGTTCAATTGGAGTTACTAAACTCCCTACACATTTGTTTGAATCCAGAAGCTTAATTATCAAGTTTTGGCTACCATTTAAATTTTTCTTCAAAAATTAAATCCTTTTAGGGGTGACTAAACATGACTAAATGTGACTAACAAAATTGGTCCTAATTCATTTGGGTTACCAATTAACATATTTAAATGTTTGAGTGCAGAGGGGTATTTAAACTTCAACTGAATACTACACAAATACTACTGCACAATAATTCTACCAAAATTAGGGAAGCTAATACAAGGCAGTACTAAGCTAGCAAAATTGGTTTGGAATTATTTGGACTAACAGAGTATCAGAAACAAACAAGTTTAGAATTTAAACCTTCTGTAGTATTTTTAATAATACTTTTTATTTATTTAATTAAATGGAATAATCCAATTGGGTTGGTTAAACATTTTGATAAGCTTTCCAGAACAATTGAGTTTGATTTATTTGGATTCCTAAATCTTGAGATATTGAATTTCAAAGTTCATATCAGTACTGATTTCTATAGAAACTAGAAATTCGAAATAATCAACTAGTGGATAATGTTGAAAACCCTGACATGTGGGGCCTACATGGCAGCGACACAGCGCGCGCGGGAAAATGATTAAAAACCTGACGAGCGGGGCCCGCCCGTCAGTCTCTCTCTCTCTTTCTTTTCTAATCGAAGCGGTACGCTACCGTTGGATGGAGATCCAACGGCCCGCAACGAAACCATCGGCGACGACCATTTCTGGGCGGCGCCGTGGCTCCGGCGACGGCGAGGTTGGGCAAAACCTCACCTAGAGGGCTCGGGAGGTCGAGGTGGTGATGCGAATCGACGGCGGTGGCGAGGTGGAAGCTTCTGGCCGAGTCCTGCTTGCTGGGACGGAGTGGTTCGTCGGCGGCGAGGTCTCCGTCTTCCTTGGCCACGGCAGCAACTCCGGCGAGGTTCCACGGCCGCGTCTGGGCACTGATCAAAGGGGAAAAGGGATGGGGTGAGTGCGGTGATGCTAGGAAGAGAGTACGGGCCAGGAAGAAGGGAATGGGGCAGTGTGGCGTCGCGGCCACGACGGACCTCGACGGCGGCAGTGGCTACGGCACAGCACGCCCTCCTGGCGGTGCACGGCAAATCGAGAGGGGGCAGTGAGGGAGTGGGGTGGTGTGGTGTTCACAGAGAGGCTTGGGGTGGTTTTATAGCACGGGGGCCGGCGCATCGTGGACGGAGTGCACGGCGACGTCCATGGCGCACGGCGGAGATATTTCTCCCCAATCCGACGCGGCGGTGCGAGGGACGTGGAGACTAGGCGTTCACCGGGGTCCGGACATGTTCTAGAAGGTCTCGGCCAAGCGCGGCGTGTCGGGGAGCAGCGAGCTGGGCCAATTTGGTCGACGACGGCGAGCTCGCCACGGCGACGCTGGAGTGGAATCGAGGCGAGGGGCGGCGTAACTGCTCTCCTCTGCGGCGCCGCGGCTGCAGAGGCACGGGAGCGAGGGAGAGCGCGGCCAGGGGGGCCTGGGGAGCGCGGAAACGGCGAGCACGGTCGCGGCGACACGGCGATGGTCGTCGGGGTTGAAGTCGACGACATTTTGCAGAAAGCCCCCTGCTTCTTCTTTTCTTTTTATTTTCCAGTTTCTTTTTAAATCCAGAAGTTTTCTGGATTTAATTGGGCACTTAAACATTTTAGAAAAATTTGCAAATAATTGTGGGGCCTCCCATAACATGTAGAAGCTCCACAAAAATTGGCATTGCAAAATAAAATGTTTTGCAACATTTTCTTTCATAGTACTTTGTTTATGTTATTTTAATTTATTTCAATTTGTTTTTATTTTAGAATTTTAAAACTAGTTCAAAAATAATATTTGAGAGGGGAAAGTGGTAGGAACAAAATGGGGAGTGTTTACATTACATCTCCACTGACTTTGGTTTGAAAATAATTGAGTTTGTCACTTGAGATTTTATGTGACAACTTGTCACTTTTATTTTCTTGCTTTGATTTTTATTTTGTTTTCTTTCTTTCTTACTAGTGTTCACTAGAGCAAACACACACACAACAGCAAGAACAACAACTCAAGTAACAAGAAGCAATTACACACAATAAACAACAAAAGTTTTTGTTGGCTCTCATTTTTGGAATATAATATTGATAATATTTTGGGATGTTACAATCCTTCCCCCCTTAAAATAAATCTCGTCCCGAGATTTGCTAGGCTTGGTTTTAAGGAGGTCTGGGAATTCGCTTCGAAGATAATCTTCGCGTTCCCAAGTTGCTTCTTCTTCAGAGTGGTTAGTCCACTGGACTTTGTAAAACTTGATCGCACGTCTTCGGGTAACACGAACATCTTCTTCGAGAATTTTGAGGTCTCTCACGATAGTCAGGTCTTGGTTCAGGTCGATGGAGAGGTGGTCGATGTTTTTGAAAACATCAGGCTGGTCAGGAACTTCAAGACACTTCCGGAGCAAGGAAATGTGGAAGACATCATGATAATCTCCTAACTCCTGGGGTAACTCCAGCTGATAGGATACTTCTCCTCGACGAGCAATGACCTTGAAGGGTCCAATATACCTTGGCGCTAATTTTCCTTTGACATGGAAACGCTGCATTCCTTGAGGGGTGTCACTCGGAGATAAACATAATCTCCGACGTTGAAGGTGAGGTCACGGCGCTTGGTGTCAGCGTAACTCTTCTGACGGGATTGGGCAGTTTTGAGGCGTTCACGAATAAGCTGAACTTGCTCTTCAGCTTCACGGAGGGTATCTGGTCCGAACAATTTGCTTCTCCGGTATCGGACCAATTCAGGGGTGTACGACACTTCTTGCCGTAAAGGGCTTCAAAAGGGGCCATTTGCAGACTAGACTGATAACTGTTGTTGTACGAGAACTCTGCAAACGGAAGACAATCTTCCCACTTGGAACCATAGGATAGAACACATGCGCGAAGCATGTCCTCCAATATCTGGTTCACTCGCTCAGTTTGGCCATCGGTCTGGGGATGATAAGCTGTGCTAAATGCTAACTTGGTTCCGAGGGCTTCATGAAGGGATTTCCAGAATCTTGAGGTGAATTGCGTGCCTCTATCAGATACAATCTTCTTAGGCACACCATGCAGGCTCACTATTCTGGAAATATACAGGTCTGCTAACTGAGCTCCGGTATGAGTGGTCTTGACAGGAACAAAGTGGGCAACCTTGGTCAGTCGATCAACGATGACCCAGATTGAATCATGGCCTCGGTTGGATCTTGGAAGTCCGGTAATAAAATCCATTCCAATCTCATCCCACTTCCACTCGGGAATTTTCAAAGGTTGAAGCAATCCAGCGGGTCGCTGATGTTCAGCCTTAACTCGCTGGCAGATGTCACACTTGGCTACGAATGAACCAATCTCTCGCTTCATTCCATGCCACCAAAATCTTTCTCGAAGGTCTTGGTACATTTTGGTTCCGCCGGGGTGGATTGAATAAGGGGTCTCATGGGCCTCCTTCAGGATTAACTCCTTAAGTTCCGTGACATTGGGCACACAGATACGGTCATTGAATTTCAGCACTCCTTCAGCATCTTCGGTAAAACCGGGTGCTTTGCCGAGGGAAATTTCTTCCTAATTCCCTCTATGCTTTCATGACCTTTCTGGGCTTCTTTGATTTGATCCATCAGGGTTGGGGTTAACTCTAGATTGGCGAGATAACCATGGCTAACAAGCTCTAGTCCAAAATCTTGGAACTCTTTGAACAAGGCTGGCTGTTCGGCTTGGATCAGGGCATTCAGGGTGCAAGGTTTGCGACTAAGGGCATCGGCAACTACATTAGCCTTTCCAGGGTGATAATGGATTCCAATATCATAATCCTTGATTAATTCCATCCATCTCCTCTGTCGCAGGTTCAGATCTTTCTGGGTGAAAATATACTTCAAGCTTTTGTGATCTGTATAGACCTCGCAGCGATGTCCCGCAAGATAGGGACGCCACGTTTTGAGCAAGAACAACAGCAGCTAACTCCAAGTCATGGGTTGGGTAATTCTCTTCATGCGGTCGCAACTGCCGGGACAGGTACGACACAACTTTGCCTTCTTGCATCAGAACGCAACCAAGTCCGAGGCGTGATGCATCGCAATACACGTCGAAACTCTGGGTGACGTCTGGCATGATCAGGATTGGGGCTGAGGTTAGTCTCTTCTTCAGTTCTTGGAAACTATCCTCACACTTCTGAGTCCATTCAAATTTCTTGTCCTTCTTCAACAGTTGGGTCATGGGTTTGGCTATACTGGAAAATCCTTCAACGAACTTGCGGTAATAACCGGCAAGTCCGAGAAAGCTTCGGATTTCAAAAACATTGGTTGGGGATAACCAGTCAAAATGGCTTGATCTTCTCTGGGTCAACAGAAATTCCTCCGGCAGACACAACATGTCCGAGAAATGCCACTTCACTGAGCCAAAACTCACACTTGCTAAGCTTGGCATACAGCTGGTGCTCTCGGAGGTCTCCAAAACTAGACGCAGGTGTTCAGCATGCTCTTCTTCGGTCTTGGAATAAATAAGGATGTCATCAAGGAAAACTACCACGAACTTGTCGAGGTACTCCATGAAAATCTTGTTCATGAGATTCATGAAATAGGCTGGGGCATTGGTCAGACCAAAAGACATCACGGTGTATTCAAACAACCGTAACGAGTGGTGAAGGCGGTCTTGGGAATATCTGTCTCTCGGATCTTCAACTGATGGTATCCTGTCCGAAGATCGATCTTGGAAAAGACTCGGGCTCCGTTCATTTGATCGAACAGATCCTCGATCTTGGGAAGAGGTACTTATTTTTAATGGTCACGTCATTCAGCTTGCGATAATCCACACACAGGCGTGTGGTACCGTCTCTCTTGTCCACAAATATAATGGGTGATCCCCAAGGTGAAGCGCTTGGGCGAACAAGTCCTTTGCTGAGCATATCTGCCAATTGCTTCTTCAACTCAACCAGCTCTTCCGGATTCATCCGATAAGGTCTTTGGGATATAGGGGGGTTCCTGGGATAAGCTCAATTATGAACTCAATTTCCCGGTCTGGCGGCATACCAGGCAATTCTTCTGGGAAAACATCCTTGAACAGGTGAACAACACGGATCTCATCTAGGGCAGGTCGAGCTATGCTCTCATGGCAGCCTGGGTGAGATTGACTAGTTTCAGACACATACTCCACTTCTACTTCTTTGTCGGTGGTGATGGATACAGCTCTTCTAGCACAGTCAATTCGACCATGGTACTTGGCTAACCAATTCATACCGAGTATAACATCGATGCCTTGGGTTCCCAGAACAATTAAGTTAACTGGAAACTTTTCTCCTTTGATCTCAAGGGGTACATCGGAGCAAAACATCTTGGTCTCTACGGTGGATTCTGGGATTTGGATGACCATGGGTTTGGGTAAGAGGCTCAACTAAACCTCCCTTAGCAACAAATTCTTGGGTAACAAATGAATGGGTAGCACCAGAATCAAACAGAACAGTTGCAGGTACTGAGTTGACAAGGAACGTACCCAGCACAACATCCGGAGCATCCTGAGCTTCTTCAGCATTGATGTGGTGCAGACGACCCTTGGCAACAGCAGCATTTCCGCGGGTGCGGCATTCTTGCCATTTCCATTTCCATTGCGGCCTTGACCATTGTTCTGTGCCGGCGCATTGGGGCGCTGGACATTCCTCTTGGGATTGGGACATTCTTTGGAGTAGTGACCCTTGTTGCCGCATTCAAAGCAGATCACATTGGGATTGCGGGTGAAGTTGTTGAAGTTTCCTCCGGGACGGTTATTGTCATTGGGGCGGTTGAAGTTGTTTGGGCGGTTAGGGTAATTGGGGCGTGGAGCTTGGGGTGGACGATAGGCAGGCCTGGTGTTCTGCTGAAAGATACGAGGTTTCTGGCTGCTCGAACCTTCCTGAGCATTCATCCTCCTCTTGCGACCTTCATACATAGACTTGCGCTTGGTCTCCAGCTGGATGGCTTTGTCCACAAGTGACTCCAGATCACGGAAGTCATGGATAACCAAAGCACACTGAAGTTCATCATGAGTCCACTCATGAAACGCTCCATCTTCTTCTCTTCTTTGTCGGTGTCATCAGGAGCATACCGAGATAAGTCGGTAAACTCCAGATAACCGACCACATCTCTACTTCCCTGCCTCAGTTTGCGGAACTCATCCTTCTTCCTCTCAATAAGTCCGTAAGGAATATGCTTCTTGCGGAACTTCTCCTGGAACTCAGCCCAGTTGATGACATGACCAGCTGGCTGGAGAGTCTTGGTAGTTTCCCACCAAGCTCTTGCAGGTCCAGCGAGATAGTGGGTTGCATACACACTTTCTCATTTTCTCCCACAGCAGCAACTTCAAGATTATTGTCGATGGTGCGAAGCCAATCATCGGCTTCTAGTGGGTGAAGTCCCTTGGAGTAGGTGGGTGGGTTGGTCTTCTGAAAATCGCCTAAGGTGGATCGCTGGTTCTCATTGCCATTGCCATTACCACCATTGTTGTTGTTGTTGTTGTTATTGTTGTTGTTGTTATAGCGGCTGCGAGTTGTTGCAGGCAACGAGATGAGCTGGCGCTCTGCCGGGCATTTTCACGTTCCTCCATGATAAGCGCGAGAAGTTGGGGGGGGTTGGGTCCGGTGGTGGTGGTGCTGATCCTGATCCTCCGTATTGTCGCGACGGGGCGGCATCCTGAAGCACACCGGGTATAAGAGGCAAGGCAAGAAAAGTTCGACTAAGGGAAAAGACGATCTCTCAAGTGGTTGATTAATTTAAGATTTATATGAAAATATTTCACACAGATTTAAACAAGACAAACATACTTATATTTCACAAACATCACATCAAGGAGTTCACACAACATCAAGCTTACAACTCAAGCTTACAACATCACCTTACATCTAGGATACATAACATCTGGTTTCCAAAAGAACCACTACTACGACTCGACTAGCTATAGGGGTCAACCTAATCCTGCGGTAGTGATCAAGTCACTCGCCTACTGAGGTGGAACCTCCAGCTCTAACACGTCAGCATCTGACTGGTAGGCTGGCTCCTCGGGATCCTCCTCCTCGTCCTCGAGAACTGCTCGAGTGGCTCCTCCTCCTCGTCAACTAACTCCTCCTCATCATCCTCCTCCTCACAGTCCATCTCCTCCACGAAGTCATCATCGTCACTGAGGAAAGCGTCGTTCTCCTTGCGGAGATCCTCGCCCTCCTCCTCCATCTCGTCAGTATGGTGCTCTAGATCCTCAATCAGCCCGTCCTGCTCTGCCACCTTCGTGCGGAGCTTCACGATAGTCTTCCTCAGCTGGGCCCTCTTCCTGAGAAGAGCAACCTTCTCCACCATCAGCTTCATCTCGTTCTCGCGAAGCTCAACGAGCGACTCGCGGTCGAAGTGGAGCTGAATCCTAGTGCGCAACAGATCATCCTGAGTGCACTGAAGTAAGATCTCCATGTCCATGATGTAGCTCCCAAACATCGGGTGGTAAGGTGAAGGAGTAGGGTGTCCATCACAGTTGCGCCTCCCGTAGAACCGGAAACGGGAGTCTACTAACTCCGCCTTGTGCTCCTCACAAAGTCGGGCTAGCATCCTCTGTGTAGCAGTACAGAGACCATCAACCCAGGTGGCCTCCTTGGTGGTGAAGATGAGCGTCCTGGAACTGGGAGACTTGATGTTCCTGCGAACTGACGACCTGATGAGCCAGCTCAGCCTTCCGACACCGTGAACATCAATCTGAGCTCCCTCAAACTCTGGAGCGGGGCGACCTAACAGCTTGGTCAACTCGAACAAGTCCCTCTCAAACGTCAGCTTGCTGTCCTTCTCCAGCTGAACGAACTCGGTCCAATGGAGTGCCATCTACAGTTTTTAAGCAAAATTTTAAGTTAGTTAGGTGACAAGTGTATCAAAATTTTAATATAGTAGGGCAACAAGTGAGTCAAATTTTAAGCTTAATGAGAGGTGTGCAAAATTTTAGGGATACAAGGAAAATGACATTTAATGAGAGTAAAATTTTGCATAAGTAAGAGGATTGGAGATAAGCAGTTTTCGAAAATACTTCATTCCTTTCTTTTTAGAAATTCATCTTTTGTAACATTTGACAAACGACCATGCTAACTAAGGTTTCCTAAAGTCAGGATGGCTCTGATACCAAGTCTGTGGGGACCCCGGACTAGCTGTCCGAAATACCCGATTATGCTTAACACAACGATCCCGTGATCAGTCTGTCGTTGCACATAATCCGAATTGGATACCAAAGTTTACATCCATTACAGTACCGAATAAAAGTCTTACATAAATGGTCATTTAGACCAAGTTCTTACATAGGTGCCTTCATGGGCCAAACCAAAATATCAGCGGAAGCTACGGCGTAGTAGACATCATATTCTAACGATGACAACCCGACAGGCAGCTGACTTGTGGAGATCCTTAGTTGGCGTAGAAGTCGCCATATTCCTGCTGCGTAGTGTTCCTCCTCGTAGTCTGGCTAGGACAATAGCCAGGGACGAAACCAATATGAGTACATTTGAATGTACTCGCAAACTACCCCAACATGAGTATGCACCAGTTTTATTTTAGTTGACAACTTTTCTTATTTAAAACATCTCTATATCTTTATTGAAAAAGGTAAGAAGATTTTATAACTATCTTTAAAGAAGTCACCATTTTTATCTGTTTCTCCAAAACTCCTCCTTTTTCCGACGAAACATTCTCCACTTCATTTTTCTTTTTAAAACTCAAAGTTCTTTTAAAAACTTGCACAAGGTCTTAGGACAGTCTCCCAATTGTCCATATCCGAGGACTCGGCTATTCGAATAGTTTTTAACACTGCAGAGGTAGCACGCTTTCAACCCACATCCATCCGGCAACTCATCGTGTCTGCCACGTCTCGCCATACCAGGTGTATGCGAAGTAAGCCGCCGGCCATAGCCTCTTATTTGCTCATGCTAGTATAGGATCCTTCCCATATGACACTTTCCATCGACACCCAGTCCAGTTTCCCGTCAGAAACCCTAAGTGTGAGGACTCATAGTTTTGTCCGGCGGTTTATGGTGGAACCTTCTATCCTCCCCACCATCTTGTGTGAGGACCCGGGTCAGGGGGTAGATCCTCGGACCATCCCCTCATGCATAACGGAGTCATCTCCGTTGATGAGGTATCCCATACTAATAAGAGCAAACTACATGACTAAGCCTTTTCCCATATATGGTAAATGTGGTCGCACAGGGTAGGATTGGTTTCCATAGTACTAGGACACTGTGCATTTTTCATAAACATCTCCATTTTTCCACTTCTCCATTTCCAACACCGACATCTCGGCATTCCATAACCACACAAGAGATTTTAAAGGAGTTTTGAATAACAACATTGTTTCCCATCCTAAAGTTTTATATAAACTACTACATAGGGTGGCAAAATAATATCCATATATTTTTGAAATGGGTTTTATAAATCTTGCTTTGAGTGCAAAACATGTTATGAAAGTAGATGCATATGTTTGTAGTGCAAGCTCAGAGAATAGCTTGCCTTGCTTGGCAAAGTGATCTTGCTCTTGTTCTTCAATTTCAGCAAACTCTCCTTCCTCGGTATATCCGACAACGTTCTCGTCTAATTAATAAACAAACAATGCAAACAATCACTAAGCTATACAAGCAATCATCTCAACACAACAATCATGAACATTACACATAGCTACTGCACACATTAAGCCATACAATTTGGTTTCAAAATAATTGAATTAAACATCAATTATTTACTTCTAAATTATGGCAGAAACTTGTGGAACATGATTAATTCAATAACTTGAGTTCTGTTGGTCACAAAAATACAAACTAAAATTCTATGGAAAGCTACTGATGTGTAGAAGACAACACAATTTGATTTGGTTCAATTGGAGTTACTAAACTCCCTACACATTTGTTTGAATCCAGAAGCTTAATTATCAAGTTTTGGCTACCATTTAAATTATATTTCTTCAAATATTAAACCCTTTTAGGGGTGACTCAACATGACTAAATGTGACCTAAAAAATTGGTCCTAATTCATTTGGGTTTACCAATTAACATATTTAAATGTTTGAGTGCAGAGGGGTATTTAAACTTCAACTGAATACTACACAAATACTACTGCACAAATAATTCTACCAAAATTAGGGAAGCTAATACAAGGCAGTACTAAGCTAGAAAAATTGGTTTGGAATTATTTGGACTAACAGAGTACCAGAAACAAACAAGTATAGAATTTAAACCTTCTGTAGTATTTTTAACAATAATTTTTATTTATTTAATTAAATGGAATGAATCCAATTGGGTTGGTTAAACATTTTGATAAGCTTTCCAGAACAATTGAGTTTGATTTATTTGGATTCCTAAATCTTGAGATATTGAATTTCAAAGTTCATATCAGTACTGATTTCTATAGAAACTAGAAATTCGAAATAATCAACTAGTGGATAATGTTGAAAACCCTGACATGTGGGGCCTACATGGCAGTGACACAGCGCGCGCGGGAAAATGATTAAAAACCTGACGAGCGGGGCCCGCCCGTCAGTCTCTCTCTCTCTTTCTTTTCTAACCGAAGCGGTACGCTACCGTTGGATGGAGATCCAACGGCCCGCAACGAAACCATCGGCGACGACCATTTCTGGGCGGCGCCGTGGCTCCGGCGACGGCGAGGTTGGGCAAAACCTCACCTAGAGGGCTCGGGAGGTCGAGGTGGTGATGCGAATCGACGGCGGTGGCGAGGTGGAAGCTTCTGGCCGAGTCCTGCTTGCTGGGACGGAGTGGTTCGTCGGCGGCGAGGTCTCCGTCTTCCTTGGCCACGGGCAGCAACTCCGGTGAGGTTCCACGGCCACGTCTGGGCACTGATCAAAGGGGAAAAGGGATGGGGTGAGTGCGGTGATGCTAGGGAAGAGAGTACGGGCCAGGAAGAAGGGAATGGGGCAGTGTGGCGTCGCGGCCACGACGGACCTCGACGGCGGCAGTGGCTACGGCACAGCACGCCCTCCTGGCGGTGCACGGCAAATCGAGAGGGGGCAGTGAGGGAGTGGGGTGGTGTGGTGTTCACAGAGAGGCTTGGGGTGGTTTATATAGCACGGGGGCCAGCGCATCGTGGACGGAGTGCACGGCGACGCCCATGGCGCACGGCGGAGATATTTCTCCCCAATCCGATGCGGCGGTGCGAGGGACGTGGAGACTAGGCGTTCACCGGGGTCCGGACATGTTCTAGAAGGTCTCGGCCAAGCGCCGCGTGTCGGGGAGCAGCGAGCTGGGCCAATTTGGTCGACGACGGCGAGCTCGCCACGGCGACGCTGGAGTGGAATCGAGGCGAGGGGCGGCGTAACTGCTCTCCTCTGCGGCGCCGCGGCTGCAGAGGCACGGGAGCGAGGGAGAGCGCGGCCAGGGGGGGCCTGGGGAGCGCGGAAACGGCGAGCACGGTCGCGGCGACACGGCGATGGTCGTCGGGGTTGAAGTCGACGACCATTTTGCAGAAAGCCCCCTGCTTCTTCTTTTCTTTTTATTTTCCAGTTTCTTTTTAAATCCAGAAGGTTTTCTAGGATTTAATTAGGGCACTTAAACATTTTAGAAAAATTTGCAAATAATTGTGGGGCCTCCCCATAACCTGTAGAAGCTCCACAAAAATTGGCATTGCAAAATAAAATGTTTTGCAACATTTTCTTTCATAGTACTTTGTTTATGTTATTTTAATTTATTTCAATTTGTTTTTATTTTAGAATTTTAAAACTAGTTCAAAAAATAATATTTGAGAGGGGAAAGTGGTAGGAACAAAATGGGGAGTGTTTACATTACATCTCCACTGACTTTGGTTTGAAAAATAATTGAGTTTGTCACTTTGAGATTTTTAAGTGACAACTTGTCACTTTTATTTTCTTGCTTTGATTTTGTATTTTGTTTTCTTTCTTTCTTACTAGTGTTCACTAGAGCAAACACTCACACCAACAGCAAGAACAACAACTCAAGTAACAAGAAGAAATCAGCACACAATAAACAACAAAAGTTTTTGTTGGCTCTCATTTTTGGAATATAATATTGATAATATTTTTGGGATGTTACAATCTCGGCATACCATAACCCATCCCAGGATTTTCAAAGGAGTTTTGAATAAAAAAATCTTTTTCCCATCCTATAGTTTGAAAAAGAATTTCCATCTAATACCTTTATATAGGGTGTCAAAATAATATACTTGTATTTTGGAAAAGGGTTTTCAAAATCATAGTTTTAGTGGCAAATACCACATAAATCACTTATGCTCTCTATAAGTAAAACATGTGAACCCAAAATAGATGTATATAAATGCATGCTCAGAGAAGTAGCTTGCCTGATTTCAGCATAATGTCCCTGCACTTTTCCTCACTGATCAAAGAAATAAACTCCCATCTTTCTTCAATAAATCCTCTCCTAAGACCACTCCGGTAGCGTTATTATCTAGCGTCACAAAAATGAAAACAAAACAACACTCAATAAGCAAATCGAAACCACAAGTGATATACAAACAAGTAATAAACCACGAACATAGCAGTAATCAAACAAGCAACAAACTAAACACATTCCTAGAAACACAAAAACACTAGTCTCACTATCAAAGTTAAACTAACATATAGTAAAACTTATAATGAGTAGCAGCAAACCAAAGGCTATACTAAGGACAACTTTCAGGAATGCAAGCTCAATAACAAGCTTAGGTCAAGTTAAAAAGTCTTGCTGCAGCAAAAGGGCCAAGTCACAAGTTAACTTTTAACACAAGATTTATCAACAATAACCACATATTTAATTTTAAGCAAACTAAACAATTTACCTAACAAGTCAAATTATCTAGACATATTCACAAAGGCATTAAACTAGCAGGAGTTTAACACCAAACACATGCTAAAAACATAGAGCACCAAGACATCCTCTATTAAAGGTGTGGCACCCCGCTCTGGCACATATTTCCAGAGAGGCGGTCGCCCCGTGCGCCAGCCCAAGATATCTGGCCGCACATTACGACAATGCAACATAGCGGAAATCATTACACAATCAGGCACAAAAAGTTCTACAAATGGTTTACAAGGCCATCGAGGCATTACAAAATATCTTGCCAAGCATGGCTGAGGATAGAGTTTAACTGGCAGCGGAAGACGGCTAAGGCAACGGCTGGGAGCGGCTCCACTCCACAGGTATCTAGCTGGGCTACTGATCCTAGCACGCTCTGGCTCCCTCTTCTGGCTAAGTCTGGCCACATGAAAAGCATGTCTGAGTACAATTAGGGCTGGACATAAAACTCGAATTTCGTTAAGCTTGTTGAGCGCTCGGTAACTCGACTCGTTTGCGCTCGACTCGTTATCTTAACGAACCGAGCTGAGCTTTAGTTTCAACTCGTTAATACTAACGAGCTTAACAAATGAACTAACGAGTTTCGTGAGCTACTCGTTAAGATCGTTAGCGTTATTTTTATTAAGTATTATGTTGGGCTGCTGGCATTCGGCAAGTTAGTTATATTTATTTTCATTTCAATGTGTGGCTCTTCTATGAGTCTGTGAACTATTAGCTGTCGATTTGACATTTTTAAAGTACTTTTATAAATTTTAGGGCCGAAATCTTGTCTGCTGATGCATTTTAAGTTTTTTACATCTTCTTAACTAGTCTTAACGAGCTGCTCGCGAGCGCTCGTTAACAGCTAACGAACCGAGCCGAGCTTTAGTTTCAACTCGTTATCCTTAACGAGCTTAACGATCCGAGCCTTAACGATCACGAGACATAACGAGCCGAGCCTTAACGATCCGAGTAGCTCGTTAGTCCAGCCCTAAGTACAATGACGTACTCGCAAGTAAAATAACCACAAGACATGAACAGTCAGGCAATCATGCAGCAAATAGCTAGCCACAATAATAATCTAAACATGGCAAGTGTCTACTAAGGGTATATGACATAAAAGTAGCATGGCATTGACAACCAAACCTGTCATAAGCAAACAACGGGGGTATCACCAGTACAGAGTCCAAGACAGGTGGGGTTGGACCGTATACCAGCAATCATACAAAGGGCTTACCTGTGACGAGTAGACGGGTGTACCATTTGGTACCAAGTAACATAACGATATTTATCATCCCTGCTAGACCCACTGGTCTTATCTCTTTTCTCAACTCTCCTAGGCCCTCTGGCCTTATCTTTCCACGTTGGGCATGCACGGTTGATGTTGGCTCAGGCCTAACTCTAGGCTCCCAACGATCACGCCGTCATCCCTAACCACGGTAACCATCCACAGCTCGAGTAACATGCCCTGCATCATTTTATTGTTCATTTAGTGAAATCAGGTTGTTCATCTTGCTTTCAAACCGAACTTATGTTTAACCTCCAGACACGACAAAGACAATAGTGTGACCGACACTGAACTGTTGTTCCATAACCTTGGAATGAGGCTAGACATCCAGATTTTACACTCTCGAGAGGTTGCAGATACCACGCATCTAAGTGCACCACACTCAGCCGGTACTTTAGGATATCATCCCTAAGACGAACTCAGCAAGATACACTCACATGACCGTTCACGATACCAAGACACTCCCTGTATAGCTACCGACATAACTCTATGTCTTATGACGAAGTGAATCCGGCACGTCCCCAACCCATGAGCGACGCCTAGCTCCGGAACCTTCGCAAGACTAGCCCCGACCACAAAGGTAACCAACTAGACTTGCCAAAATGGTAGCATCAAAGGAGGCTCGGTAGGTTACGTAGGTCAAGGCCCGCCCATATGAGCGACAGTGGTAGTGCTTTCGATGTTCAGATTAGTGGCACTATGGACTGACCCTATCGATGTTTGGAGGGGTGTTTCATTTAATCAAGTTTCATCATCACAAGTCCAAACAACAGAGGATTAGTCCAACACAACAATCACAATATCATAATAATATATATCACCAAACATCAAGACATTAGCAACATAATATCCCGAGCAATAGTTTGTTTGTATTGACCGGGTGACTATGGCGGAGCTACCTCCGACCAGCGCCATCGCAGATCAATACAAAAGTTAGCACAGGTTGTTGGCGTCGATCGGGTGACTGTGACAGAGATACCTCCGACCAGCGCCATCGTAGATCAACTACCAAAGTTGGTAGGGCATGTAGTCTCCAAAATGAACCGAAAAGCACTCATAAGAAAGATAGCATCCATTCCACTCAAGGATTAACCCGACGTGGTGTCAGCAATCTTGGCAAAAAGAACCAAATGGAAAGCAAATGTCCCAAGCGTCGCAGTCAAAGCGGTCATACGGCAACCAAGTTTGACGGAGGGAGAAGAAGCAAATAACTCTTTTGGCAAATGCCCCCAACTCCGAGGATCATAAGACGACATTCGTCCGCTACTCACCTCGGTGAAGAAGAAGCAAACAAAGCCACGCAAGTGCGAGGCGCACAGTTGTAATATACCCCATTCCTTTGACTGTGGCGGTTCCTCCAGCCCATCGCCTCAGGAATGGGGGGTGATGCACGGATAAGCAATTATATAGTAATGTGACAACTTAAAATGCAACATGGCACCGCTGTCTATGCTCGGAAATAAACATGGCATGTAAGCATACACATGAAATCATAGGAACCAACATCAATATTGACTAGCAGGCAAAACACAACAAGATAAACTAGACAGGAGCTCATAGCAAGTGGTTAGCTTGCCTCGGGGTCACGTGGTTGTGCTCTGGTTCATCGGTGAAGTGAAGATGTCGCGGAATCGGGCACCGGTAGCCCTACACCGCGTCGTCGGGACGGTATCACATACAAAATGCGCCACCCGGAAAGTTTACTGGAAAGATGTGAAATCCATACTGTCGGCCCAGTGAAAACCAGGGTGTGCTGGGCCTGCCCACCACGGCCCTCGACACTCGGTGGCCGATTTTCGCTAAGGACCAAGCCTACGGCTTGGAGAGCCTCACGAGGCGAATTGCCTCGCGAGGACTTTGGAGGCAGCAGAGGCCTGCGGAGGCCCTCTTCACTGCTGCCCCCTCTTCAAGGTAATCTCCCCTGGAGAGAAGTCAACGCCGAATCCTCTACAGGGCATCCAAGCCCTCGTGGGGATCGCTTCGCTGCCAAGCAACCTCTGCAGAGCGCAAATGGGCTCTGCAGCGGCCGCAGAGTGATGCGCCTCTGCGCGCGGTGACGACGATGCCGCAGTTGCCGTTTTGGTGATTAAAGGAGTCAACAAAGCTGCGCCATCCGCACCGGACTACAAGGATTTCCTCTTTGGTGATAAGGGGACCGGCCGGCGCTACGCTCCACGGCCAACGTCACCGTGGGCACCCCCACGTTCATCTGCGGCCCCAGCTGGCCGTCCTGCATGGACGGTGGTTACTCTGCCACAGGCAGCAGCTTTACGCCCATGGAACGCATGTAACATCCCAAAAATATTAATCAGTATTGTGATTCCAAAAATGAGAGCCAACAAAAACTTTTGCTAAATTATATGTGTTGATCTCATATTGTTGCTTGTGTTGTTTCTTTCTTGATAAATATGTGTTGTTTGCTCTAAAGAAAAACATGAAGAAAAGAAAAGAAACAAAATCAACAAGAACCACACATAAAATCATGTGACAAGTGTCACACTAAATTTCTCTAAGTGAGAGAATTATTGTGTGTTCAAAAAAAAAATTCAGGGGAGTGATATTAATCACTCTCACTTTTATTCCATAACTTTTCCCTTTCAAAATATATTCCATAAATCTAAATTTGAAATTCTATCTCTTTCTTTATTAAATTCAAACTACAAAAAGTGTGGTGCAACACTTGTCAAATAAAATGTACCCCTGCACCACAAAACCATATTCGAATATGTGAAGCAAGTTATGAAAAGAAATTTCAGAAATTAAATTTAAAAATTGGGTGGGGAATTTTGTCGAACACCATGTGGGCACTGCCCGTGTTCTTCCCCAATTCACCAAATCGAAGATCAAATTGATCGATTGGGTGCGTTATCTGCCAATTTGAGTCAACCAGAACCTCTCCCGTGCATCACCGATCTTGTTGCGCGCCAGAAATTGGAGAAGGGAGGCAGGATTCGCAGAGGAGCGTCGCAGGGGACAGCGCTGCCGGCGCGGCCGCACCATGTCGAGCAAGTGGCCGTGCGTGGCATCGCCGTGCTGGCCCGTGCCTGGCCCCCCTCGCTCTCCCTCACCCTTCTGCTCCCTCCCGCGCCACACCGAAGCCCGCGGCTACCCTGTCCCGCCGTGAGAAAGGAATGAAGTATTTTTGGAAACTGCTTATCTCCAATCCTCTTACTTATGCAAAAATTCTTACTCTCATTAAATATTACATTTTCCTTAGTATCTCTAAAATTTTGCACACCTCTCATTAAGCTTAAAATTTGACTCACTTGTTGCCCTACTACCTTAAAATTTTGATATACTTGTCACCTAACTAACTTAAAATTTTTGTTAAAATTGTAGATGGCACTCCATTGGACTGAGTTCGTTCAGCTTGAGAAGGACAGCAAGCTGACGTTTGAGAGGGACTTGTTCGAGTTGACCAAACTGTTAGGTCGCCCCGCTCCAGAGTTTGAGGGAGCTCAGATTGATGTTCACGGTGTCGGAAGGCTGAGCTGGCTCATCAGGTCGTCAGTTCGCGGGAACATCAAGTATCCAGTTCCAGGACGCTCATCTTCACCACCAAGGAGGCCACTTGGGTTGACGGTCTCTGTACTGCTACACAGAGGATGCTAGCCCGACTTTGTGAGGAGCACAAGGCGGAGTTAGTAGACTCCCGTTTCCGGTTCTACGGGAGGCGCAACTGCGACGGACACCCTACTCCTTCCCCTTACCACCCGATGTTTGGGATCTACATCATGGACATGGAGATGTTACTTCAGTGCACTCAGGATGATCTGTTGCGCACTAGGATTCAGCTCCACTTTGACCGCGAGTCGCTCGTTGAGCTTCGCGAGAACGAGGTGAAGCTGATGGAGGAGAAGGTCGCTCTTCTCAGGAAGAGGGCAGAGCTGAGGAGGACTATCGTGAAGCTCCGCAAGAAGGTGTCGGAGCAGGACGAGCTGATTGAGGATCTAGAGCACCATACTGACGAGATGGAGGAGGAGGGCGAGGATCTCCGCAAGGAGAACAACGCTTTCCTCAGTGACGATGATGACTTCGTGGAGGAGATGGATTGTGAGGAGGACGATGATGAGGAGGAGTTAGTTGACGAGGAGGAGGAGCCACTCGAGGCACTTCTCGAGGACGAGGAGGAGGATCCTGAGGAGCCACTCTACCAGTCAGATGCTGACGTGTTAGAGCTGGAGGTTCCACCTCAGTAGGCGAGTGACTTGATCACTACCGCAGGATTAGGTTAACCCCTATCGATAGTCGAGTCGTAGTAGTGGTTCTTTTGGAAACCAGATGCTATTATCTTAGATGTAAGGGATGATGTTGTAAGCTTGATGTTGTAAGCTTGTTGTTGATGTGAAGTCATTGATGTGATGTTTGTAATATATAAGTATGTTTGTCTTGTTTAAATCTGTGTGAAATATTTTCTTATAATCCTTAAAATAATCAACCACTTGCGAAATCGTCTTTTCCCTTAGCCGAACTTTTCTTTACCTTGCCTCTTATACCCGGTGTGCTTCAGGATGCCGCCCCGTCGCGACAATACGGGAGGATCAGGATCAGCACCACCACCACCGGACCCAACCCCCGCCCAACTTCTCGCGCTTATCATGGAGGAACGTGAAAATGCCCGGCAGGAGCGCCAGGCTCATCTCATTGCCCTGCAACAACTCGCCGCCGCTTACAACAACAACAACAACAACAAGAGGAGGATGAATGCTCAGGAGGGTTCGAGCAGCCAGAAACCTCGTATCTTTCAGCAGAACACCAGGCCTGCCTATCTTCCACCCCAAGCTCCACGCCCCAATTACCCTAACCGCCCAAACAACTTCAATCGCCCCAATGACAATAACCGTCCCGGAGGAAACTTCAACAACTTCACCCGCAATCCCAATGCTATCTGCTTTGAATGTGGCAACAAGGGTCACTACTCCAAAGAATGTCCCAATCCCAAGAGGAATGTCCAGCGCCCCAATGCGCCGGCACAGAACAATGGTCAAGGCCGCAATGGAAATGGAAATGGCAGGAATGCCGCACCTCGCGGAAATGCTGCTGTTGCCAAGGGTCGTCTGCACCACATCAATGCTGAAGAAGCTCAGGAAGCTCCGGATGTTGTGCTGGGTACGTTCCTTGTCAACTCAGTACCTGCAACTGTTCTGTTTGATTCTGGTGCTACCCATTCATTTGTTACCCAAGAATTTGTTGCTAGGGAGGTTTAGTCGAGAGCCTCTTACCCAAACCCATGGTCATCCAAATCCCAGAATCCACCGTAGAGACCAAGATGTTTTGCTCCGATGTACCCCTTGAGATCAAAGGAGAAAAGTTTCCAGTTAACTTAATTGTTCTGGGAACCCAAGGCATCGATGTTATACTCGGTATGAATTGGTTAGCCAAGTACCATGGTCGAATTGACTGTGCCAGAAGAGCTGTATCCATCACCACCGACAAAGAAGTAGAAGTGGAGTATGTGTCTGAAACTAGTCAATCTCACCCAGGCTGCCATGAGAGCATAGCTCGACCTGCCCTAGATGAGATCCGTGTTGTTCACCTGTTCAAGGATGTTTTCCCAGAAGAATTGCCTGGTATGCCGCCAGACCGGGAAATTGAGTTCATAATTGAGCTTATCCCAGGAACCGCCCCTATATCCCAAAGACCTTATCGGATGAATCCGGAAGAGCTAGTTGAGTTGAAGAAGCAATTGGCGGATATGCTCAGCAAAGGACTTGTTCGCCCAAGCGCTTCACCCTGGGGATCACCCATTATATTTGTGGACAAGAGAGACGGTACCACACGCCTGTGTGTGGATTATCGCAAGCTGAATGACGTGACCATTAAAAATAAGTATCCTCTTCCCAAGATCGAGGATCTGTTCGATCAAATGAACGGAGCCCGAGTCTTTTCCAAGATCGATCTTCGGACAGGATACCATCAGTTGAAGATCCGAGAGACAGACATTCCCAAGACCGCCTTCACCACTCGTTACGGTTTGTTTGAATACACCGTGATGTCTTTTGGTCTGACCAATGCCCCAGCCTATTTCATGAATCTCATGAACAAGATTTTCATGGAGTACCTCGACAAGTTCGTGGTAGTTTTCCTTGATGACATCCTTATTTATTCCAAGACCGAAGAAGAGCATGCTGAACACCTGCGTCTAGTTTTGGAGACTCCGAGAGCACCAGCTGTATGCCAAGCTTAGCAAGTGTGAGTTTTGGCTCAGTGAAGTGGCATTTCTCGGACATGTTGTGTCTGCCGGAGGAATTTCTGTGGACCCAGAGAAGATCAAGCCATTTTCGACTGGTTATCCCCAACCAATGTGTTTGAAATCCGAAGCTTTCTCGGACTTGCCGGTTATTACCGCAAGTTCGTTGAAGGATTTTCCAGTATAGCCAAACCTATGACCCAACTGTTGAAGAAGGACAAGAAATTTGAATGGACTCAGAAGTGTGAGGATAGTTTCCAAGAACTGAAGAAGAGACTAACCTCAGCCCCAATCCTGATCATGCCAGACGTCACCCAGAGTTTCGACGTGTATTGCGATGCATCACGCCTCGGACTTGGTTGCGTTCTGATGCAAGAAGGCAAAGTTGTGTCGTATCTGTCCCGGCAGTTGCGACCGCATGAAGAGAATTACCCAACCCATGACCTGGAGTTAGCTGCTGTTGTTCTTGCTCTCAAAACGTGGCGTCCCTATCTTGCGGGACATCGCTGCGAGGTCTATACAGATCACAAAAGCTTGAAGTATATTTTCACCCAGAAAGATCTGAACCTGCGACAGAGGAGATGGATGGAATTAATCAAGGATTATGATATTGGAATCCATTATCACCCTGGAAAGGCTAATGTAGTTGCCGATGCCCTTAGTCGCAAACCTTGCACCCTGAATGCCCTGATCCAAGCCGAACAGCCAGCCTTGTTCAAAGAGTTCCAAGATTTTGGACTAGAGCTTGTTAGCCATGGTTATCTCGCCAATTTAGAGTTAACCCCAACCCTGATGGATCAAATCAAAGAAGCCCAAAAAGGTCATGAAAGCATTGAAGGAATTAAGAAGAAGATTTCCCTCGGCAAAGCACCCGGTTTTACCGAAGATGCTGAAGGAGTGCTGAAATTCAATGATCGTATCTGTGTGCCCAATGTCACGGAACTTAAGGAGTTAATCCTGAAGGAGGCCCATGAGACCCCTTATTCAATCCACCCCGGCGGAACCAAAATGTACCAAGACCTTCGAGAAAGATTTTGGTGGCATGGAATGAAGCGAGAGATTGGTTCGTTCGTAGCCAAGTGTGACATCTGCCAGCGAGTTAAGGCTGAACATCAGCGACCCGCTGGATTGCTTCAACCTTTGAAAATTCCCGAGTGGAAGTGGGATGAGATTGGAATGGATTTTATTACCGGACTTCCAAGATCCAACCGAGGCCATGATTCAATCTGGGTCATCGTTGATCGACTGACCAAGGTTGCCCACTTTGTTCCTGTCAAGACTACTCATACTGGAGCTCAGTTAGCAGACCTGTATATTTCCAGAATAGTGAGCCTGCATGGTGTGCCTAAGAAGATTGTATCTGATAGAGGCACGCAATTCACCTCAAGATTCTGGAAATCCCTTCATGAAGCCCTCGGAACCAAGTTAGCATTTAGCACAGCTTATCATCCCCAGACCGATGGCCAAACTGAGCGAGTGAACCAGATATTGGAGGACATGCTTCGCGCATGTGTTCTATCCTATGGTTCCAAGTGGGAAGATTGTCTTCCGTTTGCAGAGTTCTCGTACAACAACAGTTATCAGTCTAGTCTGCAAATGGCCCCTTTTGAAGCCCTTTACGGCAAGAAGTGTCGTACACCCCTGAATTGGTCCGATACCGGAGAAAGCAAATTGTTCGGACCAGATACCCTCCGTGAAGCTGAAGAGCAAGTTCAGCTTATTCGTGAACGCCTCAAAACTGCCCAATCCCGTCAAAAGAGTTACGCTGACACCAAGCGCCGTGACCTCACCTTCAATGTCGGAGATTATGTCTATCTCCGAGTGACACCCCTTAAAGGAATGCAGCGTTTCCATGTCAAAGGAAAATTAGCGCCAAGGTATATTGGACCCTTCAAGGTCTTGCTCGTCGAGGAGAGGTATCCTATCAGCTGGAGTTACCCCAGGAGTTAGGAGATTGCCATGATGTCTTCCACATTTCCTTGCTCCGAAAGTGTCTTGAAGTTCCTGACCAGCCTGATGTTTTCAAAAACATCGACCACCTCTCCATCGACCTGAACCAAGACCTGACTTATCGTGAGAGACCCCTCAAAATTCTCGAAGAAGATGTTCGTGTTACCCGAAGATGTGCGATCAAGTTTTACAAAGTCCAGTGGACTAACCACTCTGAAGAAGAAGCAACTTGGGAACGCGAGATTATCTTCGAAGCGAATTTCCAGACCTCTTTAGTACCCAGGCTTAGCAAATCTCGGGACGAGATTTATTCTAAGGGGGGAAGGATTGTAACATCCCAAAAATATTAATCAGTATTGTGATTCCAAAAATGAGAGCCAACAAAAACTTTTGCTAAATTATATGTGTTGATCTCATATTGTTGCTTGTGTTGTTTCTTTCTTGATAAATATGTGTTGTTGCTCTAAAGAAAAACATGAAGAAAAGAAAAGAAACAAAATCAACAAGAACCACACATAAAATCATGTGACAAGTGTCACACTAAATTTCTCTAAGTGAGAGAATTATTGTGTGTTCAAAAAAAATTCAGGGGAGTGATATTTAATCACTCTCACTTTTATTCCATAACTTTTCCCTTTCAAAATATATTCCAAAATCTAAATTTGAAATTCTATCTCTTTCTTTATTAAATTCAAACTACAAAAAGTGTGGTGCAACACTTGTCAAATAAAATGTACCCCTGCACCACAAAACCATATTCGAATATGTGAAGCAAGTTATGAAAAGAAATTTCAGAAATTAAATTTAAAAATTGGGTGGGGAATTTTGTCGAACACCATGTGGGCACTGCCGTGTTCTTCCCCAATTCACCAAATCGAAGATCGAATTGATCGATTGGGTGCGTTATCTGCCAATTTGAGTCAACCAGAACCTCTCCCGTGCATCACCGATCTTGTTGCGCGCCAGAAATTGGAGAAGGGAGGCAGGATTCGCAGAGGAGCGTCGCAGGGGACAGCGCTGCCGGCGCGGCCGCGCCATGTCGAGCAAGTGGCCGTGCGTGGCATCGCCGTGCTGGCTCTCCGTCACCCTTCTGCTCCCTCCCGCGCCACACCGAAGCCCGCGGCAACCCTGTCCCGCCGTGCGTGCGTCGTGTTGGAGCACGCCGTGCGCCGCCCAAGCTCTCACAGAGCTCGCCCCGGCCGTCCCACTCTCGAGCTCGCTCCACACCTCGCCACGCCACCCCTCTGCTCCCTGGCCACCCGCACGTAGCCACACCCCTCCACCGCCCCTACGGCGGGCGCACGTCGCCCCTGGAACCGCCCTGCTCCGAGTCCACCGTGCGCCACCGCGGGTGCATAAATACCCCACCCATGCCCGAGCTTTTCCCTCACTCCACTCCACTGCCCTCACCCACTCCCCCACCTCTCGTGCACCGCCAGGAGGGCGGTGACGCTGCCGCGAAGCCCCAGCTGCCCCCGAGCTTCTTCGAGCTCCGCCACTGCCCGAGGTAGGCGACGACGCGGCTACGCCGCACTGCTGCTCCCCTTCCTCCACTGACCATGCCACCTTGATCCCCGTACTCCCCGCACTCACCCGAGCCCTTTGCCCTCTGTTTCGTGCACAGAGACGCCGCCAGGACATCGCCGGAGACCGCTGCCGTGGCCGTGGAAGTTCAGCGGCTCGCCGTCGACGATTCACGCCGCCCCAGCAAGCTCCAGTAGCACCACGAACTTCCCCGAGCCTCCGCCGTCGCCCTGCACCGTCCCCGAGCCTTCCCGAGCCCCTAGGTGAGAGAATCGTCCACCACCGTGCCGCCGGCGCGGCGACGCCGCCGTGGCCTTTGAACGTGCGCCGTTGGATCTAGATCCAACGGCCGCGTAACGCTTCATTTAGATGAGCGGCTGACGGGCTGGCCCCACCCGTCAGCATTTTATTAATTTTTCACCCGTGCACTGAGTCACTGACTCATGGGCCCCACATGTCATACATTTAAACATTATCCACACTGAACACATTTTCTATTTTAATTTCAGAAGAATATCAGTACTGGAACCATTTTATAAATTCAATAACTTTAGATCTAGGCATCCAAATGAATCAAATCCAATTGCTCTGGAAAGCTTATGAAAATGTTTAACCAATCCAATTGGTCTCATGCCATTTAATTAAGTAGATAAAAAGTATTATTAAAAATACTACAGAAGGTTTAATTTCTAAACTTGTTTGTTTCTGATACTCTGTTAGCCCAAATAATGCCAAACCAATTTTGCTAGCTTAGTACTGCCATGTATTAGCTTCCCAAATTTTGGTAGAATTAATTGTGCATTATTAATTGTTTAGTATTAAGTTGAAGTTTAAACACCCTTCTGCACTCAAACATTTAAATATGTTAAATGGTTAACCCAAATGATTTAGGACCAATTTTGTTAGGTCACATTTAGTCATGTTTAGTTACCCCTAAAGGGATTTAATTTTTAGAGCAACATAATTTAATTGGTAGCTAAAACTTGATTATTAAGCTTCTGGATTCAAACAAATGTGTAGGGAGTTTGGTAACTCAAATTAATCCAAACTCAATTGTGTTGTCTTCTACACATCAGTAGCTTTCTATGGAAATTTAGTTTGTATTTTTGTGACAAACAGAACTCAAGTTGTGCAATTAAACATGTTCCACAAGTTTCTGCCATAGTTTTGAACATAAATAATGTTTAATTCAATGATTTGGAAACCAAATTGTATGGTTTGAGGTGGGCAGTAACTAATTGTGATGCTTATGATTGATATGTTATGATGCTTGCTTGAGTAGTTTAGTAATTGTTTGCATTGCTTGTTTGACGTTTAGACGAGAACGTTGCCGGAGTCTACGAGGAGGGGGAATTCTCTGATCATCAAGCACAAGAACCCGAGAACTTTGCCGAGCAAGGCAAGCTACTCCCTGAGCTTGCACCTAAATACATATGCATCTACTTTGATCAAATGATTTACTCTTAAGGCAATGGTTTACAAAACCTTTTCGAAAAGTATATGGATATTATTTTGCCACCCTATGTAGTAGCTTATATAAAACTTTAGGATGGGAAACAATGTTGTTTATTCAAAACTCCTTTGAAATTTCTTGTGTGGTTATGGAATGCCGAGATGTCGGTGTTGGAATGGAGAAGTGGAAAATGGTGATGTTTATTAAAAATGCACAGTGTCCTAGTACTATGTCGACCAATCTTACCCTGTGCGACCACATTTACCATATATGGGAAAAGGCTTAGTCATGTAGTTTGCTCTTATTAGTATGGGATACCTCATCGACGGAGATGACTCCGTTATGAATGAGGGGATGGTCCGAGGACCTACCCCCTGACCCGGGTCCTCACACAAGTTGGTGGGGAGGATAGAAGGTTCCACCATAAACCGCCGGACAAAACTATGAGTGCTCACACTTAGGGTTTCTGATGGGAAACTGGACTGGGTGTCGATGGAAAGTGTCATATGGAAAGGATCCTATACTAGCATGAGCAAATAAGAGGCTATGGCCGGCGGCTTACTTCGCATACACCCGGTATGGCGAGACGTGGCAGACACGATGAGTTGCCGGATGAATGTGGGTTAAAAGCGTGCTACCTCTGTAGAGTGTTAAAACTATTCGAATAGCCGAGTCCTCGGATATGGACAATTGGGAGACTGTCCTAAGACCTTGTGCAAGTTTTTGAAAGACTTTGAGTTTTAAAAGGAAAATGAAGTGGAGAATGTCTCCTACACCTATACCAACGGATCGGTATGAGGTGGTTGGATGAAAGTGGACCATGACGGGCTATGGTCGGGAAAAAGGAGGAGTTTTGGAGAAACAGATAAAAATGGTGACTTCTTTAAAGATAGTTATAAAACTCTTCTTACCTTTTTCAATAAAGATATAGAGATGTTTTAAATAAATAAAAGTTGTCAACTAAAATAAAACTAGTGCATACTCATGTTGGGGTAGTTTGCGAGTACATTCAAATATACTCATATTGGTTTCGTCCCTGGCTATTGTCCTAGCCAGACTACGAGGAGGAGCACTACGCCGAGCAGGAGTATGGCGACTTCTACGCCAACTAAGGATCTCCACAAGTCAGCTGCCTGTCGGGTTGTCATCGGTAGAATATGATCTTCTACGCCGTAGCTTCCGCTGATATTTTGGTTTGGCCCATGAAGGCACCTATGTAAGACTTGGTCTAAATGACCACCTTTGTAAGACTTTTAATTCGGTTTTGTAATGGATGTAAACTTTGGTATCCAATTCGGATTATGTGCAACGACAGACTGATCACGGGATCGTTGTGTTAAGCATAATCGGGTATTTCGGACAGCTAGTCCGGGGTCCCCACACCGCATACATGGACAGCTGAGCTGCGGTGCACCCCACTCTACCTTCTGCCGCCACGTGATAGCCCTACCATAGCGCAAGCGCAGGGAGGAAGCCCGGGGCGCCTATAAAAGAAGGAGGGGCAGCACCATAGCAAGGGATCGCATTCTCATTCTAGCCTAGCCACTTACGCGCAAGGAAGAAGAAGACCACAGCTTCCCTTCCTCGTGTACTCCATTGCCAAAAGAGAGCCCTTGGCAAGCTCATTGTACTGTAACCTCTATAAGCAGTGCAATACAGACAAGCAGGAGTAGCGGTGTTACCTCCACACGAGGGCCGTGAACCTGGGTACGGGCTGGTGTTCATCTCTGTCGTGATGTCCCTCCTCATGCTCGACGAGCACCGTCGCCGTGCAGGTTGAGGGTTGTTTGACCAACTTGTTCAGCCCCTTACATGAACTCTCTTCGTGAGCTTGACTATCCCTGTTTCGTGGGAGTCATTCTCCGACAATTGGCACGTCAGGTAAGGGGCTGAGGCGCGTCTTCAACCTTCACCGACCTCTGCACCATGGCGGACACTCGCGCAGCTCGCGCCACCCGGCGGGCGTCAGGCAGGGCAACCACCGAGCCCGCTGCCAACACCACCAACCCTCGCAGCCGTCCCCGCGCCAGCCGTGCCACAGGGCGCAACACCGCTGAACCGCGTGTGGAGCACCCCGAGGACGATGACGGCCACCACGACGACCACTTCGACGAAGACGTCGACCACGGGCACGGCGAGGACGCTGAGTCCTCGCATCCGTCCCAGCGCCACAGCGCCTCCACTCTTGGGCGTCCAGCGCCCAGCCCGAACACCGCGCTGCTCATGGCCGCGGTGCTCTTTCGCTACCACCCCACCGCCGAGGCGCACGACAACTGGCTCGGCCGCCTCCAGCACCTCGTCGACATCGCGGCGGCACCGCGCGCAGCTCCGGCGGCGTCGCGCTCTCTGGTGCACCACAACTCCGGACGCGCAGGAACCACCGCGCATGGCGCACCTCCGCCGCCGCCTCTGCCGCCGCCTCTGCCAGGTCCGCCTCCAGCTGCGGCGCACAAGGCCGCATCCCACGCGTCTTCGCCGCGCGATTGCCAAATCGTGCAGCGGACACCCCCAGACGCGCGGGTGGAAATGGAGCGCCAGAAGGACCTCCAGAAGCGCATCGTCGAGGAAATCGGCCAAGCGGGGCGGCAGAACCGCCGAGCTCTTCAGGGTGGCATCGCCTCGTACGCAACAGGTTGCGCGGCCTTCACCCGCAACCTGCGTCGCGTCGTCTGGCCACAGAAGTTCAGCCTGACCTACCCAAGGGCTACGACGGCACGAACAACCCCATCGAGTTCTTGCATCTCTACACCACCTCCATTCAAGCTGCGGGGGGAGACGACAAGGTCATGGCCAACTGGTTCTCCCACGCTCTCAAGGATTCCTGCCTTGTCGTGGCTCCTGAACCTTCCCGAGGATTCCATTGACTCGTGGGAGGAGCTCTGCCAGCAGTTTGTTGCAAACTTCAAGGGCACGTACGAGCGCGCCCTCATCTAAAACGACCTGCGAGCTGTGCGCCAGAAGCCTGGCGAGACCCTCCGCAGGTACATCCAGCGCTTCAGCCAAGTCCGCAACAAAATCCCGAACATCCCGGACTCGCACGTCATTGCGGCCTTCAGAGAGGGCGTCACCAACCACAGGATGCTCGAGAAGCTCGGCATCCATGATACCCTCTCCTCCATGGTGAAGCTCTTCGACATCGCAGACAAGTGCGCCAAGGCAGAAGAAGGGCTCCTCTTCGTCAAGGTGGGCTCGACAGACGATCCTGTCGAGGGATCCAAGACCCAGAAGAGGCGTGACGAGACAAAGCGCAAGCCTACCGCTGTCCTGGCAGCCAAACCCGACGCCAAGCATGTTCGCGAGGATTCCCCTGAGGCTGGCGAGAAAAAGGTGGATAACCGCCCGTTCTGCATCTACCACAATAGGCGCGGTCATGCGACGGAGAACTGCTATGACCTCAAGCAGCTGAGCAAGAAGCGTGAGCAAGAAGAAGGCAGCGGTGGCCGCGGCAGAGGCCGTGGTTACCGCAAAGGCGGACGCAAAGGCAACTTCCAGAGGCCGCAGGGGACTCAGGCGAATGCCGCCGAGAAGAACAACAATCTCCCCGACGAAGAGCCTGGAGGCTACCAGGCCCCTAAGGGTGCCATGGCATGCATCCTCGGCGGATCCCAAGCGCCCAAGTCGAACAACCAGTTCAAGCAGTTCGCTCGCGAGCTCAATGCAGCGCTTCCCGGGGTCGAGACGTCCCGTCCCCTCAAGTGGTCCTAGTACACCATCGCCTTCGACGCCAAAGATCACCCCAAGTCTACCAAGACTGTGGGCACCCTCCCGTTGGTGTGCACCCCCACCATCAACAACATCGCCGTCGGCAAGACGCTCATTGATGGGGGTGCAGGCCTGAACGTCATCTCTGTCGAGACCTTCGAGACGCTTCAAGTGCCCTACGAGTGGCTTATGCCCTCCAGGCCTTTCACCGGGGTCACCAGCGGCTCAATCTCGCCTCTGGGGCAAGTGAGGCTCGTGGTCACCTTTGGCACGCAGGAGAACTACCGCACCGAGCTAATTGACTTCGACGTCGCGCACATTGGCCTGCCCTACAACGCCATCCTCGGCTACCCCGCCCTCGCGAAGTTCATGGCCGTCACGCACCACGCCTACAACATGGTCAAAATCCCTGGCAGTGGTGGCACCATCACCATACGTGGTCACGCACAGGACGCCACGCGCGCTGTCGAGATCGCTTACAAGGCCGCTGCCATGGCTTTCCCTGCTGACGAGGACATGGAACCTCTCGAGAGGCCCAAGAAGAAGAAACAACTGTTCACTCAAGAGCAAGCATCCACAAAGAAAGTGTCGCTGAGCACCAGTGGCTCGGGGGCTGAGGGCTCGGGGGCTAGCGTCACCATAGGTGCTGGCTTGCCTCCCAAATAGGAAAGCGCGCTCGTCGCCTTCCTTCGGGCAAATTCTGACATGTTCGCATGGACTCCGTCAGAAATGTCCGGTGTACCAAGGGAGGTGATCGAGCACCACTTAGCCGTGTGTCTAGACGCACGTCCTGTAAAGCAGAAAGCGTGGAAACAAGCCCACGAGAAGCAAGCGTTTATCATCAAAGAAGTAGAGAAGCTGAAAGCAGCAGACATCATTCGAGAAGTTGCCCACCCCACTTGGCTCTCCAACGGTGTGGTTGTCCCAAAACCCAATGGAGGAGGCCGGCTCTGCATCGACTACACAGACGTAAACAAGGCCTGCCCCAAGGATCCATACCCCATGCCAAGGATAGACCAGATTGTGGACTCCACCGCCGGCTGTGACCTCCTCTGTTTCCTGGATGCCTTCTCAGGCTACCACCAGATCAAAATGGCCAAGGAAGACGAGGAGAAAACAGCATTTCTCACCCCTTGTGGTGTGTATTGCTACACTTGCATGCCCTTTGGCCTGAAGAATGCCGGCGCCACCTTCCAGAGGCTCATGAGGATCGCCTTGGGGGCTCAGATGGGAAGAAATGCAGAAGCTTATGTCGACGACATCGTGGTCAAGTCTCGCGAGGGAGACACTCTCTTGAAGGATCTCAAGGAAACCTTTGCTAGCCTGCAAGGTGAACATCAAGTTAAACCCCGCCAAGTGCGTCTTCGGGGTGCCTTCAGGCAAGCTCCTCGGGTTCCTCGTGTCCCACCGCGGCATAGAAGCAAACCCTGACAAGATCAAGGCTATAGAAGACATGCAGCCACCTCGCCGCCTCAAGGACATGCAGCGCATCGCAGGATGCATGGCCAGCTTAGGCCGCTTCATCTCCAAGTCACGCCAGACATTTTTTGTCTCTAGAGGGAAGCGCACAACTTCACCTCCAAGCTTCACAAAAGCTTCTCCCCCGAGGGCCAGCCCCTCTGAGCTCTCCTGATAACGTGCCGCCGCAGGCCGTGAAGAGTCTCCGCCACTGAATGTGGTCCCCATGCCTCGACATGGAAAACTTTATCTTGGTAACCCCAAGTGTAATGAACCAATTCGTTTCTCAATGAAACATTGCGCTGAGGCGCCGCTATGTAATATTTTGGTGGTGAGTTTTTACCCTTCATCATTTTAGTTCATTTCGCGCTCATATTCTTCCCCATGCGCACCTCGCGAGCGGGGGCTGAGCACGGTGACTGTGCCTCAAGAGCACCCCAACAGCACCGCAAAATCCAAAGGATCCGAGCTCTAACACGTGAGCACGCTCTCACGCCTGCTACCTCCTCAAAGAGCTCTGGCCTATGGGCTTGCTCCCAAACACGCCACCTCGTACTTACTCTCCTCGCGAGATACTCATGAGGAAGCCTATAAGCGCGCATGAGTGGTTACTACCATGTGCTTGCTTTGGGTTTGCCTCTCTAACCAATACAGGGAACAAGAGTCCTCCCCAAGATCGAGAAGCCACGCTCCGACCTCTAGAGGGAAGCGCACCATCGGGGAAACCAACGCCCCATCAGGGAAACCAACGCACTCTACGAGGCCGAAGTCTCGCTAAGCTAAGTCCAGCGCTTGCGCCCCTCAGGAGTTTTTTCCTCCCTCTCACGAGCACCTGTCGTCCCTCGAGCGGGTTTTTTCTCTCCCACACTCCATGGACTGCTTGTGCGTCAAAGGGGGGCCCTCGAGCACCGCGACTCGAAGAGCCCTTACCTCTCCAAGCCTTAAACACCCCCCGGCCTTGCCGAGTCACGCTCCGGCATACCGCAGCGGCGGTGTCATAGCGCAAAGAGATGGGTCCTGACGACGTAGAGCGAAGAAAGACATGGAACAGGGATAAAAGGCCCATCGAGGGACACGCACACACATAATAGCGTACGATCAAAGTGTCTTACAAGCCAGAATGGATTAAAACAAGTCCTAAAACAAAGATAATTGCGCCTCAAGCGCGTCTGATTGCAGGAGCGGCCTAGGCAGGGGCATCGCCGTCATGATCCTCCTCAGCCTCCTCTTCAGCTGCGGCTTCAGCACCTTCCTCCTCCTCAGCGGCCTGCTCCGTTTCGACCCTCTTGAAGCGGTCGACGTAGTCGTTGACCTCCTCCCGAACCAAGTTGGAGAGGTCCTCAACTTGGTCCGCCTCGACAGGCTCGGTCACCGACTCGAAGTCGAAGCTGGGGTAAAGAAGCCAAAGGTTGGTGAAGACGCGGTCGATCGCCACCGTCAGGAGCTTGCGGCGCTCTTCATCGACGACGTTGCCAAGCTCCGCCACAGGCCCCTCGAGCGCGGAGAAGAGCTGGTCGAAGTAGGCGAGATACGCCGCAGCATCGACATTTCCATGGACGGGAACCGCAGGGGCGTCCAGTCCCAGGTTCGCCGCAAGGGAGTTCCCCCGAGCCACCAAGGACTTGAACATGCGCTCCCGCTGCTGCGTCAAGACCTGTGCCGCTTGCGCGTGATGCCCAGCCTCCTCAACGCGCTCCATGGCAGGGCCCACCTGCGCGGCCAGCTCCTTCATATCAGCCATTAGGGAGGCAAGATCTTGATCAGCACGCTCTTGAGCCTCCTCCGCGCGGCGACGACCATCTCTGGCGCGCCTCAACTGGGAGTTCAGGTTGGCGTTTGGTGCTCCTGCTGAACGATGCGGGCATTGTCATCTGCACGTTTCTTCTTGAAGCGGTCCTCCTGCTTCTTGAATTTCCCGGCATAATCTTCGGCGACGGCAGCGCGGTATTCTTTCTGCTTGGCGGCGGCATCCTTCTCAGCCTCTTCCTTCCTCGCGGCGAGCTTTCGGTTGGACTTCTCTACAAGCTTTTTGTGCCTGGCCACCTCCTCACCGTGCTTGCCTATGGCCTCGGCCAGATTGCCCTCCCGCGCCTCAAGATCTGCGCGCTGCGTGGACAGCTCCCTGTCAGCCTGCAGCTGCTGCTCCTCGCGCTTGAGCACCTCCGCCTCTCGCGCCGCCAGTGCTTGCTCACGGGCGTCCAAAGACACGCGGTGTTGGTCCAAAGATTTTCGCGTGGCCTCCGACTCCGCAGCGAACTTCCCCTCACGGTCAGCAAGCTCTTGGCGCTGAGCGGCCAGCGTGGTCTCGAGGGCCGCGTGCTCTGAGGCTGCAGCTTGGCGCTCCGCTACGGCCGCCTCGAGATCTTCTGAAGCGGCCTGCCGCTCTGCCTGGAGTGGCTCCAGGGTCTCTTGAGCCTCGCGCACTGCGCTCTCGCGGACTTCCTTGGCGAAGCGCAGCGCCTCCTCTCGCTGCGCCTGCATGGCCTCGTAGTCGTGGCGACGGTGCTCCACGATCTCAAAGAAGCGGGCCAGGCCTTCTCAAGTTCATCATACTCTCTGGCGAGCTCGGCCTCCTCGAGAGCGAGCTGGGCCTCCAGCCCATCCAGCGCGCCCCTCGCCAGGCGGAAGGTAGAGCTGCGGCGAGCGCCGCTCCAGCTCCTGCCACCCAGGACCAGAGCCCGAGAACTCCCATGGGACATGGAGGCTCCCCCATGTGCACTAGACTCAAGGATGGGGGTCTCCGAGCTTGGGCCTAGGTCGACTCTGGCCTGGGGGCTGTGAAGAGCCCTCTCCGTCACTGGGGCCATGGGCTCCAGCACCGTCGTCTTCCATCGGCGCCTCCTCTCGGGCTTCAGGGGCTGGGGAAGATTGCCCAGCCACCGTGAGGTCCGCCGCCGCCGTGCCCGCTGCGGCCTCAAAGAAGCCGCCGCCCCCTCAGTATCTGCATTAGGCGGGGGCGGCGGAGGAACGTCTTTCTCCACCTCGGCGTCGGTGCCTTGGGGCGGCGAAGGAATGTTCTCCCCCATCACGACGTCGGCGCCTCCCTCGCCGGCGAGCCGCTCCCCGCCTTCTCCGTGGCGACCTCCTCTTGCCGCTCTGGTGGAGTGACAGGGCGTGGCGGTGTTGGCGTCCGCACCACCGCCTCCTCCTCGGGGCGCACCTCCGCGGTAGAAGACGAAGCAGCTGCCCCGGTCAGAGGTGCAACCACCACAGGCCCTGTAGCCTCTCCGCCACAGGCTTCGTGGCCTCCTCCACAACCGGCTCCGTAGCCTCAGTCACCACGGGCTTAGCGCCTCTTCAGCTGAGGGCTCCACAGGCCCCTCGACGGTTGCCGAGGCAAGGCCCCGCACCTCCGCGGCCTTGCGGAGCCTCCGGCGTTTTGCCGTCACCAAATCCCTGACAAACAACAAGAAAGGCCTTCAAGAGGGGAGCAAGGAAATTCTCATAAGATGTGAAAACAGGGACCAATCCTTACCCAGATGTCTTGGCCGGGAGTCAACCCACACCGTGGTGGACGACCGCCACGACCTCGACGATGCGGCGCCAGAGCCGGGCCCCTCAGGAGCAGTCTCAGCTTTCCTCTTGAGAGGGGTGCCCACTGGGCTCTTGGCGGCCCTGTCGTGGAAAGCCTTGGAGCGGGGATCGCAGCGTCCCGCTGCGGCCTCCTCATCGCTGTCTTCCTCCCCCTCCGTGACCTGGCGCGAAGGGGCCACAAGGAAATCCTCGTCCCCGCTGGACGAAATCTCCAGAACTTCTCCCTCGGGAGGCGCAGGTCTCGAAGAGCTCGCCTCCCCTGCCGAGGGATTCGCCCCTCCACAGGTGACGCCCAGATCGGCGTCAGATGTGACGGGTGACTCCGTGGCCCAGTCCTCTTCCACCACGGGCGCCGCGGCCTCCTTCTTCTCCTCCCCTGCCAGGCCCTGAGGGGTGAACTCCGGCATCAGCTCCAGGATCGCGAGGCGCTTCTTCGGAGTAATCTGATGGAGGGGCCTCGCGAGCTCACTGCGCGGCACAGGAACCTCCGGGGCGGTGAAGAGGATGCCCATGATGGAAGCAATGACGTCGGGGGTGTGGGAGCTGCATGCAGCCGCATCGGGTCCGCCGGGCCTGAGTACATCCACATCGGCTTCGTGTGCTTCTGGAGAGGAGCAATACGGCGCCTCACGAAGTCTTCAGCAACCATCTGCCCCGTGAGGCCAGCTTCGCGGACGAGCTTCATGCGTGCGACCAAGTCAGCAATCTTCGGGCTTTGGAAGGTTGCACTCGACCAGTTCGAGTTCTTCAGCGGCGGCGCCTCAGGGACGTCGAAGAAGGAGTTCTGCGTCTTGGCGTCCACGAGGAACCACCGCTGGCGGAAATCGTCCACCTTCTTCGTCACCGTGTGACGGGTTTGTCGCCATCCCAGGACATGGGGATGTAGATGCCTCCCATCCCATCCGCGATGCGGAAGGACACACAACCTGACCGCTCGCCAGGCGCCGTGGAGCGGAGCGCGTAGAAGCTCCGGAAGAAGGCCACGGAAGGCATCACCCCCAAATACGCCTCGCAAAGATATGCGAAAATGGCGAGGATCAAGATGGAGTTGGGGTGCAGATGCAGAAGTTGGATCTGATAGAAGGCCAGAACCTCCTCCAGGAAGGGGGAAAATGGCGGCACCAGACCAGCAAAAACGGTCTGGAAGAAAATGGGATACAGCCCCGCCGCGAGCTTGCCAAAGCGCGCCGCCTTGAGAACGGTGGCGCCGTGCTCGTTGTTCTTGCCTGCGGCCATCAGCCGGATCTTGTCCAGCGCCTCCGCCGTGTGGATGCGAGTCCCCACCAGCGCCGCGCGAACTCGTCCTCCTGCTGCGCCTCGGCCGGTACGTTCGCCATTGCCGCCTTGTCCTTCTTGGGACCCATGGTCGAAGAAAGAAGGGCGGCGGAGAAGCTTGGTGAAGGAGGAGGAGCGCCGGAGACACAGAAGCGCAGAAGTCAAGAGCGAGGAGACGGGCGCGCAAATGATGCAGTAACTGCTGCCTGAACCGGCGCTGCAGGCTTTATTCCCCTCAGAGCAGTTACCGAGACGTGGTGGGTCCCCCCACTACGCCCATCATCTCCGAGAGAACGTGTCGTCGCGGCGTAACTGCCCTACACGTGTCTCAGGCCGGCCGGACACTTTGGGCCCATGACGATTCGCCTGCGTCCATTGGACTACATCGTGCCCATCATGGGCCCGGGGGCTACTGTCGGCCCAGTGAAAACCAGGGTGTGCTGGCCTGCCCGCCACGGCCCTCGACACTCGGTGGCCAATTTTCGCTAAGGACCAAGCCTACGGCTTGGAGAGCCTCACGAGGCGAATTGCCTCGCGAGGGCTTTGGAGGCAGCAGAGGCCTGCGGAGGCCCTCTTCACTGCTGCCCCCTCTTCAAGGTAATCTCCCCTGGAGAGAGGTCAACGCCGAATCCTCTACAGGGCATCCAAGCCCTCGTGGGGATCGCTTCGCTGCAAAGCAACCTCTGCAGAGCGCACATGGGCTCTGCAGCGGCCGCAGAGTGACGCGCGCCTCTGCGCGCGGTGACGACGACGCCGCAGTTGCCGTTTTGGTGATTAAAGGAGTCAACAAAGCTGCGCCATCCACCGGACTACAAGGATTTCCTCTTTGGTGATAAGGGGACCGGCCGGCGCTACGCTCCACGGCCAACGTCACCGTGGGCACCCCCACGTTCCTCTGCGGCCCCAGCTGGCCGTCCTGCATGGACGGTGGTTACTCTGCACAGGCAGCAGCTTTACGCCCATGGACCGCGTCCATGGACAGCTGAGCTGCGGTGCACCCCGCTCCACCTTCTGCCGCCACGTGATAGCCCTACCATAGCGCAAGCGCAGGGAGGAAGCCCGGGCGCCTATAAAAGAATGAGGGGGCAGCACCATAGCAAGGGATCGCATTCTCATTCTAGCCTAGCCACTTACGCGCAAGGAAGAAGAAGACCACAGCTTCCCTTCCTCGTGTACTCCATTGCCAAAAGAGAGCCCTTGGCAAGCTCATTGTACTGTAACCTCTATAAGCAGTGCAATACAGACAAGCAGGAGTAGCGGTGTTACCTCCACACGAGGGCTGTGAACCTGGGTACGGGCTGGTGTTCATCTCTGTCGTGATGTCCCTCCTCATGCTCGACGAGCACCGTCGCCGTGCAGGTTGAGGGTTGTTTGACCAACGTGTTCAGCCCCTTACACGAACTCTCTTCGTGAGCTTGACTATCCCTGTTTCGTGGGAGTCATTCTCCGACACATACCACTGGAAAGATCTCACAAAGATAGGAATTTACAAATTTGAATCACTCCAATCGGAGCTACGGTTCAAATGATATGAACGTTTGAAGTTTGTCTCACCGGAAAAAGAAAAAACTGTTCCGCAGAAGAAAGAAAACGCACGGGCCGTCGGCCACGCGCAGATGGGCCATTGCTGGGCCGCGTGCGCGCCTGCTTGCACTGTGCCTGGCCGGCAGCAGCTGGGCTGGGCTGGGCTGGACTGGGCCACGAAGTCCACTGGACCTTAATACCGAAACGGTATTTCGGCCCGGTCGTCGTCTTCAAGCTCGCGTCGAGCACGGTCGTGCGAGCAGGGGGCTCCGGTGGCTGGTGCTCCGCACCGCTCCGTCATGCGCCGATGGCGGGGGAGGGACCGCGCCGCCGCGCCACGTCCAGGGAACGGTCTGGGAAGCCGGGGAGCCACGGGAGGGTGGCGGCCCGAGCTCCACCGAGCTCGGCTATGGTGGCCATGCTCTGATCTCCCTTCTCCGTTGCTCCTAGGACTAACAGAGGGCAGGGAAGGGACGGAGGTGGCGCACCGCGGCCAGGGGAAGGGGCTAGGGGCGCGGGGAGGCTGGAGGGGCTCGAGTTCGAGCTTGACCAAGCTTCGGTGGTCTCGGCCAAAACTCGGAGTTCGGCCAGGCTTTCGCTACTGGAAAGAAGCTGGGAAGGCTCCGGGGAGGAGGGGGTGTGGTGCGTTGAAATGGGGGGGGTCTGGGGGTCCTTTTAAGGGCAGGGGAGGGGGAGAATTAGGTCGTAGCAGTGGCGGCCATTGATGGCGTTTTGAGGTCATGGCTTACGTTGCTCCGGCCACAGGGGAGGGATAAGGAGGTGGAGAGGATAGGGAGGCCGAGCTGGAGGTACAGCGGCGCACGTGGAGGCACTGCAGCAAGGGATAAGGCAGGGGCTGGGGTTTAAACAGGATCATGCCGACACCGGCATGTCCAGAGCGCGACGTGATCGGCATTGCTCGCGTTCCCGGCGATTCAGGGCACCAAAAAGGAAACGGGTCGCGTCACTGGGTTGCACTACTGCTACAAACAACATCTAGCAAGCAGAACATCAAATGGGGACAAAATTTCAGTACAAGGTTTTGAAAAAACCAAATGCACTCAAGGTGTTCGATGAAATGAAAATGGACTTCCTCTATCCCAATGGAGCTAGGATTTTTACTGGTGAGGTTCTACTGGTATGTGAGCAATGTGGTCAAGTTTCACTCAATTTGGAGAAGGTTTCATGTGTAAACATTTTCAGGTTTTGAAAATGGCAGAACGCGTTCGATGGATGTTCTGCAAGAAAAAGTTGGTCCAAATGATCCCAAATTTCTGTGGGAGGCTTCTAATGGGACAGGGAACACTTCTTCCGGTGGTCAAGATTTATGGTGGAGTGGAAGTAGGGTTTTGGATCTAATGGCCCGGTAGTGGCAGATTTGGTAATTTCTTCAATCTAAAAAAGTTGCATAGGTCATGGCTATGTTCATGCATATATGGGATATACATGATGATAGGTGTCTCTGGGATTTTTGGCGGAATTTTCTAAGCAAGATGAAGGAGAGTTTCTTTAGAGAGGCGAGATATCAGTTTTCGTTTTCTATTGAAAAGGCATTAAGGTTTTATAAAGAAAACCCTAACGAACGGAATCAAAGGTGATCAGAAATATTCAGAGAATATTTCCAGGGTTGGGACAAAGAGAGGTACATGATCTCAACATCAATCACCAAAAGTTTCAAATGTGTTTTGATAAAACCCAGAGAAATCCAAGTTAAAAGGTTTTCGCAAATTTTTAGTTCACCCCTTTTCAGGAAAAACCGGTTAGTGAAATTTGGGGTGTTACAGACCTACCCCCCTTCAAAGAATCACGTCCTCGCGATTTCCAAGGTTAGTGACATACCTTTAGATTGACCTGTTGGTCAACCTTATTCCTTGTCCGTTTTCTCTTGATCTTCTCATCTGTCTTGACAGGGTCTTTAATCTTGACTTCAATACCGTAAGCGTACTTTTTATTAGGCTTGAGTAACTGAAATCATCATCTGACAGGCTCTTGTCTATGGTCTTAATTTTGTACTGACAATAGTGCGGTTCTCAAGTTGGGGTCAAGTGGAAATCCCTCGTTGTTGTTTAGCCATGCATCACATAACTCCCGGTTGACAATTGTGGTCGTTATGGGATTCATGTGCCGACTGTACCATGTATGTACTTTGACCTTGGCTGTACCGGTCCATCTTACCATCATTTGCATGAAAGATTTTGGGACTCAATCTTTATGGAACGTGGGTCTTGTCCGGTCTGAAAGGTACCAATCTTATCATATGGTTTTCCCACCACTTAGGCATCTTCTGACGTTGATAGCCTTTCCACAGATCTGACTTTAGCCACTTGATATCCATATTAGGAACTCTGAGAAAGTTGAACGAATCTCCCGGATGCTTGGAGTTTTGACGGCACGACTGACAATTTTCTGACGGCAAGCTGACTTTGTTTTGGTGCCACCACAAATTGCGTTCTTCCATCTTGGCACCTTTGTGTTCCCTCGGGATGAGAGAAATAAAGATTTCTTGAGCCAGGAGTGACATATCGATGGCGCCATTTCCATCAATGGTTGTTGAAAATCCTCAAGTATGTGAACTTTTATTTCTGACTTTAGAGCTGAAATTTTTGGACTCTCATTTTCATATTGCCTTATTCCCATCGCGCCTGCGAGAGGTTTGTAACGATCGAACAGATCCATAGACTTCAATATCTTCACCAGGACGGTTGATGGAGATGAGGTCTTCTTGTCCGTTTATTTCTGCTAGCTTCTACTCGCCATAACTAGCGAAATCTGAATAGTTGGTGACAGTATGCCTGCAACCACGCTGGTAGCAAGAGAATTCCTTGACTCGCGTATTGATAACCCCCAAGAGCAGGGGATCACTGTAGCACCTCTCAATGTGGAAGTAGGGTATCGGTCCGCAGGAGCAAGTAGGAAAAGTTATTTATTCCCTACAACTAAAGTGTCACAAGTTTTAGTTGATTATGCACTAAACAAGTTTAAGGAACAAGATGGTTGATTTAATGGATGGAAGTTTAATGTAACAAAACAAGAATGTAAAAGTGTCCCAATCCTCTTCAATGCAAGAGGACAAGACAAAGGTTTTCTCTTATAGGAACAATGGACATGGGTTCATGGGTTCACTTAATCCTCTCTCTCTCATCTACGGTGATTATCATGTTATAGATAAAGTACACACAATTGTCATGTTTTAATGTAGCTTTTATGACGGCTATATGTCCTAAAACACATAGTTGAAAGAAGTACTCATTTGTGTTGTAGGTCACCCTCGTAAGGCTAGCGTGGTTGCTGTCACTCCCACATCATACTCTTCCTTTTTACCCCCAGATAAAGGATGTTGGGCTGTATTTCACATGTCACTCAATACATATGCCGTGTCACATCGGCCATCCCGTACCTACATACATCATACTTCATAATGGACAATATTCTAAACACTAGTGCAATGATTCATAATTCGTGTGCATGACCACATCTCTCTCATCTATCCACACTTGGTGGTGTCAATCACCTCATGACAAGGATAAACAAGGCATTATGCATAAATCAAACCATCACATGCATCATAGAATATCTCCAAAGTATGACAAATCATAAAAGCTCCAACACAACGGTAAATGTATAACAAATCATCTCATACCACAATATCCACCATAAGAATTACAAGATAGTTCCATACATGCAAGGCACATCATATGGACTTCAACAATGATCATACATAGAGAGATTGGATCAAGTTACCACCACAAACCCAAGGTCCAGGGGGTGGACTACTCCCCCTTCATCATGGAGACGGTGGAGAAGTCGTTGGAGAAGATGGAGACCACCCCGGCAGCGCCCCGCCGGAGTTTTCCCCCTCCAATCTGCAGCTCCAGGTCTCTGTTTCGTGGTTTCTGTGTTTCGGCGGCGCTCCTTCCAGAGAACGTCGGGGGACTATTTTTATAGGCGGTTTTAGGTCAAAACGGAGTCGGTGGAGGAAAGATAAACGGAGCTCCGAGGCCCAAAAGGAGGGGTCCCACGCGCCAGGTACATGGGCCGCGTGGGCCCACCTATTTGGCCCTCGGGTCTCCGCTTGTTTGCTTCCTTCGCTCCCAAGTCTTCTTCCTTCCAAAAACTGATGCTCGTAAATTTCAGGTCATTTGGACGTCGTTTGGGTCCCTGAAACATTAAAATATAGAAATAGGGTTTTCTGCCTGTGCAGGGTTAATTCCATAAAAATAGGAAACATACAAATATTCCCAAAATCATTATAAAACAGTGATATAACCCTTATATGATGCAAATATGACTGGAATATAAGTAAAATAATGCAAAGTTCATGTATGCATTTTACATGCATCAACATCCCCAAGCTTAACCTATACTCGTCCTCGAGTATGAAGGTGATAAAACTAACATGGACTTTGCAATTTAATACTAACAATGGATATCAAAGATGATTACTATTGCTACATAGAGTCAAATGGTTCATTCTTAAAAGGAGTAGCAATATGCAAGATAGTTTATGAAGTGATATCAAGTATTCAATGCAAGGATGTTCAATGATAATTCACAAAGTGTAACATAAGAGAAGAAGTACTATGGACCACAAGTATGCATAATAATAAGTAAGAACATCCTACAATGGTCATAGAGTATTGATGAAAATCTGAATATAAAAGGTGGACACTTTGGAAAGATATATATATGAGTAGAGGTAAAGCATGAATAAGTTTCATCTAACTTCTGAACTTCTCTACTTAAGTCAATGATTGTAATATGGTAATCCTTGGTGTCAAGCTCTCATTCCCCTATCATAGCATCTTGAATGATTAAGTTTAAAGTGAAAGCAAATACGAGTAGTGTGCTTGACAAAGTACAGGTTGAAAGTCTCATGCCCCTTGAATACAAGTACCTACTCCATGTGTTACTCAACTTGGAAAACAAAGCAAGTTCAAGTTAAATATCATTGTAAGTAATAATAGTATCATTAAGAGCGTCAACTGGGGTACCTCTTGTCCCAGGATATGGAACAAGCCCATATCAAAATGACAAGACAAACAAACACAATGAACAATCTCAACACCCTTTTTATTTACCATTAGATAGCTTTTTATTGTAAGGTGTATCACAGAAGGTTCACCATAGCATGTAAGTAAATTTCCACCATGAATGATGCATGGCTTAGATTAGCGGCCCAGGCGTCTCTCTAACCATTTATACAAACTCACTTCATTTCCACATTTATTTCACCCATGGTAAGCATCCATAAACAAAAGTACATGATATCAACTAAATGAGATGAAGTGCAATGTTGAAAGCTTGCCATGTGACAGCACATATGAGCTAACTCTCAACCAAAGACATTTGTCAAGCCCACAACATCATAATTTTAATCACAATGGGTCATATTTTATTTATGCAATGAAAGTAAAGTGTGCATCAAGTTCGAGAGAGCTCTATAACCAACTTTTCCACAACAATCAACAACATAAGCATTTTCATTCAGAGGTATAGATAACACAAATATCATGATAAACATACTCGGAATAGCATAAAGCTAATAGGTAGATATGGTGGACTCACTGGAAAAACTTTGGTTGAAGGTGTTGGAAACAAGTTTTTGCTTGTTGGAATTTTTGGGCTAGCAAGAGGGAGAAAGTTGACCATCTAAATGCATGCATGAGTGTCCATAGAACTAACTAATCCATGTTAAAACAAGGTAAAATAACATTTAGCATCAAAACATGAATAAAAGATAGCTCTTGATAAAATATTGCAAATTATTACTCATTAACAAGCTCATGAATATGCAACTATATGTATCTTTTAAAATTAACTCCAACATCCCTTTTCCCAATCTTATAATAGCATCCAACATAATTCAACCCAAATTTCCAGTAGCTCTCTCATATATAAATGATAGTGTGGTGGTCTCACAAAATAAAAATCAAACCTAAACAAACAAAAAGACGCTCCAAGTTTATGCGATAAAGTGTTTCGATCGAAAAACAGAAGTTAGACGTGTGCAAACCGAGAGTGTGTAGGTCCAGTGGGGTTGTCTTCACATCCCCAAGCTTATGGTCTTCACCATCCTTGGATAGCTCTTGGTGCATCTCCTCTAATCCCTGTGAAAAAACTTCAAAACACCGTTTCTCCCATTTCTTTTTCTGTGGGTGCATTAGTAGTGATAAACAAATAGATTTCTTGCTGCATATAATCCTTGAACAAAAATTCATATGAATGTCCAGAAAGTGTATAATGTTGTATGCCTACTCATAAACTCAATTGGATCAAAAAGATTCAAGTTAAAAGTTCTAAGCATGCATCAAACAAAATGGGACAGAATCTGTCCAGAAAAACAGCAGCAGCTAAACGTATTTTTCTACCCTACTTAACTTTGTCGGAAAATTCCGAAAAATTCATGCATACAGAGGATGAAAAGTTGCACTACAGTTCAAATATGAGCTCATTCGGAGTTACAGAATAAGAATTAAAAATCATACCGTGCACAGATTCGTGCAGGAATAAAATCTCCGAACGCTATAAGCAACTTTTCACACCAAAATGAGTAAAACTTGGCACTTTATTAAAAATTCCAGAAACTAAACTAAACACTAAGTCTCTTGTTACAGCAAGAGGACACAAAGAAAATCACAAATAAAAACAACCGGGTTGCCTCCCGTAAAGCGCTTTCTTTATAGCCATATAGCTAGGCTTCTTACTTGATGTTTATTGAGGACGAAGCTCATGAGGGAGCTTGAATGATGTGCCCTCTTCCTTGGAAAGTGTTCATGCATAATACCAGGATCCCATGGTGTTCTCAAACCAATCAAAATAATAGTCAAGTTGAACCCTAGTTGAGAGAAAAACAAAACACAAAAGTAATAACAACGAAGTCTAACTTTCTTTCTATGCATTGGCATTTTGTATATGAATGAATCACCATAAATAGAAGTTTCCCAATGCATATTAACAATATTTACTTGCAGCATATAATTATTAGTAACATAAAGAGGGTTCTTATCACCTCCTCTTTCATAATAGTTGCAAGTAGTAGAAATAAATTCAACCATATAACCACAAGAATCATTCAACTTAGATAATTTAGGCACATAAAGAGGATTATTAAATTTATTATGGAATTCATTAGCATGCTTCCCTCTTTCAAAATAGTTAATAAGATCAATATCAAGTTTAATATCATGATTGCAACAAAGATTTGGAACTAAAGATATTGCAAACCACATAAGTATTTCTCAACATAAGCAAATTTCTCCTCTATGGTGTAAGTAGGAGAGTTCAAGAACAAAGTAGGACTCTCATGAGTAAGAGTACCATCACAAACAGCAAGTATATCATTTTTATCCTCACATAATTTAGTAACAACTAAACATGGAGGTTTATCAATAAGCATAGGACCATCATCTAAAGCATTATCATATAGCATATTTAAGCAATACTCCTCATTATCATCAATAAGTTCACTAGTAGCATTATAAAAGTAAAGGAGCATTATTAGTTTCATCATAATAGCATGGGTTATCATATAGGACCATAGAATTTTCAGTTTGACACTCATCATAACATGGGTTTCATAAATAACAAAAGATTTTTGAGTTTGAGTGCTACTATCAAATGTTGATGGTGAAGTTGGGAGATCCAATTCTTCCCCAAGCTTAGGTTGGAACACATCCATTTCAATCTCCTCTTCACATACTTCCTCTTCCAAGCTTATGTTTTCATCATCCTCTTGGGGTTGCACGGGCATCCCCAAGCTTAGGTTCTTATCCTCCTCTTCCTGCAAAATGTTAGTGCTTTCCGTGGCAGCAAGAATTCTTTCTTTAACATAAACATTATCACTAAATTCTTTTTTGCAAATTTGGAGAATAATAGAAACTTGCCCTTTCATTTCACGAGCTACATGACTAGTTGCAAGAAATTTATCAAGAAGAGAGTCTATCTCATGGGCTCCAACATAAGCAATATATTTCTCAACTTGTTCTATATCAGGGCATAAACATTCATCTTCACGATAACAAGCAATTATAGGATCACTATTATACTTGCATTGATAGTGGGAATGTTTAACAACTCTTCTATTGCAACAAGTTATACCATGTAACTCACAAAACTGATTAGCTATTTTGTGAAGAGCTTTAAGCAATTTACCCACTCTATTTCCCTCTTTGGTTGATTGATATTCAGAGTAGGCGTCATACCTTTTAAAATAATCATTACCCATAGACATTCCAGAAAGTTTCTCCATTTTTTTTTTTTTGGGTTTTTGATATATAAAACTGAAAGTAAAACTAATGAGAAACTCACAACCAAACAAGTTTAAAGGAACCTCCCCAAGCTTAGATGATTGCAAGATATAAAACAAGATAAAATAAATCTAAAGTCTAGTGCACACAAGAATAGAAACTTAAGCGCTACGCTCCCCGGCAACGGCGCCAGAAAAGTACTTGATAACCCCCAAGAGCAGGGGATCACTGTAGCACCTCTCAATGTGGAAGTAGGGTATCGATCCGCAGGAGCAAGAAGGAAAAGTTATCTATTCCCTACAACTAAAGTGTCACAAGTTTTAGTTGATTATGCACTAAACAAGTTTAAAGAACAAGATGGTTGATTTAATGGATGGAAGTTTAATGTAACAAAACAAGAATGTAAAAGTGTCCCAATCCTCTTCAATGCAAGAGGACAAGACAAAGGTTTTCTCTTATAGGAACAATGGACATGGGTTCATGGGTTCACTTAATCCTCTCTCTCTCATCTACGGTGATTATCATGTTATAGATAAAGTACACACAATTGTCATGTTTTAATGGTAGCTTTTATGACGGCTATATGTCCTAAAACACATAGTTGAAAGAAGTACTCATTTGTGTTGCTAGGTCACCCTCGTAAGGCTAGCGTGGTTGCTGTCACTCCCACATCATACTCTTCCTTTTTACCCCCAGATAAAGGATGTTGGGCTGTATTTCACATGTCACTCAATACATATGCCGTGTCACATCGGCCATCCCGTACCTACATACATCATACTTCATAATGGACAATATTCTAAACACTAGTGCAATGATTCATAATTCGTGTGCATGACCACATCTCTCTCATCTATCCACACTTGGTGGTGTCAATCACCTCATGACAAGGATAAACAAGGCATTATGCATAAATCAAACCATCACATGCATCATAGAATATCTCCAAAGTATGACAAATCATAAAAGCTCCAACACAACGGTAAATGTATAACAAATCATCTCATACCACAATATCCACCATAAGAATTACAAAGATAGTTCCATAATCATGCAAGGCACATCATATGGACTTCAACAATGATCATACATAGAGAGATTGGATCAAGTTACCACCACAAACCCAAGGTCCAGGGGGTGGACTACTCCCCCTTCATCATGGAGACGGTGGAGAAGTCGTTGGGAAGATGGAGACCACCCCGGCAGCGCCCCGCCGGAGTTTTCCCCCTCCAATCTGCAGCTCCAGGTCTCTGTTTCGTGGTTTCTGTGTTTCGGCGGCGCTCCTTCCAGAGAACGTCGGGGGACTATTTTAATAGGCGGTTTTAGGTCAAAACAGAGTCGGTGGAGGAAAGATCAACGACAACGGAGCTCCGAGGCCCAAAAGGAGGGGTCCCACGCGGCCAGGTACATGGGCCGCGTGGGCCCACCTATTTTGGCCCTCGGGTCTCCGCTTGTTTGCTTCCTTCGCTCCCAAGTCTTCTTCCTTCCAAAAACTGATGCTCGTAAATTTCCAGGTCATTTGGACGTCGTTTGGTTCCCTGAAACATTAAAATATAGAAATAGGGTTTTCTGCCTGTGCAGGGTTAATTCCATAAAAATAGGAAACATACCAAATATTCCCAAAATCATTATAAAACAGTGATATAACCCTTATGATGCAAATATGACTGGAATATAAGTAAAATAATGAAAAGTTCATGTATGCATTTTACATGCATCACGTATGTATAGGCAGTTTATTTTCTTTTGTTGATGTTGACTGTTACGCAAGCCGAGTAGTTGTTCCAACATGTAACATGATCATCCAAGAAATTTTCTGATTGCATAACCGTGTTCTTCCTTGTATTTCTTTGACGCTCGGTCTTAACTTGTATCCAGATTGTTTGAATTTTGTATTGCTGGTTCTGCTCCAAGGTGTGCCAAAAGTTGTTGTATCAGTACCGGACCAAACTCCTGAAATCTTCCCGAGAAGACTGGGTTACTTTTCTGGGGCGCTTGAGGTGTCGTGTTCACGTAGGTACAACGGGAGTGGATGTGGGCGTTGTTCGCTGGAGATTTAGGTCGCGGTGATCGGCGGCTCGGAAATTCGTGCGCGGCGGTGCTCCGGTGGTCCCCGGACTCGGGGAAGGGGTCTACGACGTGCGGCGCGTCGCGGCAAACTCGATGGTGCGGTTGACGACGAGGGGAGATTCCTGGAACGGCGTTGCAGCGTGGAGGAGCGTGCGGACGCCGACGACCTCCGTGTCGACCACGGGCTCGAAGCTTTGCTGCGAGATAAAATCGGGAGAGAGTCAGGAGGGTGCGCATGGAGGAGAGGAAGAAGATGGGAGGGGTCTGGGGCCTAGGGGGTTGCTCACCTCACCGGAAATGGAGATGGACGGCGGCGGGAGGTGCGGACTCTGATGGCACGAAGTGGAGAGGGAGGAGAGGGGAAAATAGGAGGGGGTCGAGGGGGTCTTATAGTCGTGCTCAGCTCGGCGTTTAATGGTCATAATGGCGAGAAATCGTCGGGGATGTGATCACGGCCGTTTTCCAAAATTTGGACGCGTGATTTTCGGCTGGAGGAAGAAGAAGGCTCGACTGACGGTTGGGGCCCGCATGGCAGCGAGAGGGGAGAGAGGGAGGCCGGTGCGGGGCTGCAAGCGCATTGGCTGCTGGGCTTCGGCCCAGTTGGCCCTTTTCTTCTTCTTTTTTGTTCTTCTCTTTTTCTTTTTCTGTTTTTCCTATTTCCCTTATATTTTTTGTTTTAAATGTCCAAATTAAGTCAAACCAGTTTCTAAATTTTTGTAAAATCAAAACTTAACATATTTAAACACACTTTTCAACATATTTGAAAATTCGAATTTTAAAATATTGCATATTTGTTTCATACACTTTATGTCAATTTTAAGATATGGTTTTAAATATTATTATTTGTGTCCTATTAAAATCAAAATAAATACCACAATTGTAAATATTGAGAAATAACTATCTCAAACTTATTTTCTTTAATTAAATATAATTGAATCAAAATAAATTTGTAAATAAGAACATGCTTTAAATAATTTAGAACACTTTATAAATATTGTTTTAGGCTTTATTAAATTATTATTGTCATTAATAAAATTTTGAAAACATAATATAAACATTAGTATTAATCCCATTTTCATGTTCAAATTTATTCACCAAATTTATTTTATGTTTTTAAATGATTATGAAATATTTTAAATCCATAATATGCTTTTGGGTATTTTAAAATAATTTTAACCACTTTGCAAATAAGATTTTAGGGTTTAAAGAATTAACCAAAGTTAAATATTTAAAATCAAATACTTGGAATAAGACATTTTATGAAGTTGTCTTTGAAAATTTTAAATCACCTTGCCAAATATATTGGGGTTTATGAAATATTTTGGATAAAAGAATTTAAACTAAACTCAAAGTTTGAATTAATGATTACTTGGATAATTAACTATAAAAACTTTTTGAAGAGGCCAAATTTTAATGTTTTCTTTTTAATAAAAACAAAAGTTTTAAATTTTTGTGATATTTGAACATTCCAAAATATTGGGATGTTACAACTCCGCTCGCAGACGACCGCCGTTGCGGCCGCCATCCAGGAGGAGTCACAGCCACCCGACGAGATCCCCGTCGAATGGCGTGTCCCTTGCCGCTCCGAGACGTCATCGGCGATGGGGATACGCCCGCCTTCACAGCGTCCCTCCTCCTCTCCGTCAGCGGTCCCGTACCGCCGCCGCGACATCCACTCGACCCGGAGGACTGCCCGGGGTTCTATCTCGCGATGCGCGCGTCACTGGAGCAGCAGTCAGCGGCGCCCGTGACGCCACAGCAGCCAGCCGTGGTGAAGAAGGAGAAGGAGGCAGGGCCGTCACAGGAGACATCACCCGATCACGGCAGCGTCATCCACATCTCCAACGACGAGTAACGACGAGTAGAGGACGGCTACGGTTCGTAGTATGCGAATTCCGTTCAAACTTGTGTAAAGCTTTTGGACTATAATAGCTCTGACCTTGTACCACACCTTCGTTCCAGGTGACCGATCTCATATGTTTTGGAATGTGGATAATCTGTTTGTTATTTTACATAGATCGTTATTGATGTTTATATTTAAGTTTCTTTCATTTTATGCCATAGATATGCATCCCGGAGTGTTAGAGCCAGCATATATTACACATGGTTATTAAAAAATTTAACCGCTAATTATTAGCATTGTGATTTCGTCCTCGACTTTACATACATATGGATGTTATCTTTATACCGATCATTTGAATTAGCGTTTGTTACACGTGAATATTATTATTTCTAATCATTAAATAATAACATAGTGTATGACATGTCGTCGACACATGGCTCAGGGGATCATACAGCGTTTGTTACACGTGAATATTATTATTTCTAATCATTAAATAATAACATAGTGTATGACATGTCGTCGACACATGGCTCAGGGGATCGTACGCCGAGGTGCACCCGTAAATCAAGTATGGATGATTCATTAATGTGAGACAATGATCAGGAATTACTCCATCGATACACGGCTTATATGATTCAAAATCACACTTATCAGTAATTGATTTATAAAACAAACCAAATAAAACAAATTTCAAGTCATATAAAAAACACATTAACAAAGTAATTGGGTCAAATCGTTGTCTTGATTATACCTAGTATGCCCTACAAACAGGAAACGAGTATAATTGGCTCTTATAGAGCCACACAAACATGTCTTTTCTAACAAATGGAAATATTCCGTTCTGATATTTTACAGATCATTAGGGCGCATGAATGTTTTTCAGGGTTTCTCAACTTTACAGAAATGTTTTAGAATGTTTGAAAATTATTGGGCTTACTGGAGCCAAGGAGCCAAAATCTGCAAACACGTGGGAAATCACATTAAATGCCAATGCCCCAGCGAAATATAGCCAATTAGGATTTGGAACAAAGAGACTTCCAAAAGGCCTCAACAAAGCTGGCGGCAGCAGACAACTTCCACCAAGGAAGAACCTGAACGGATCATACCCAAGCAGAGAAAGAAAAATACATGAAGTGCCGCAGCCTTTCAAGTTCTGACTGGATAATCCAAACCTAACCTTTATGAGCAGACCCACCCAAGAATAAAGCTGATCCCTTGCACTTGCACAGTACCCTCAGTTCCAACTAAAGCATACACCAACCAGGAAACATGGACCGACAATCAGCGTCATGATGACAACACCAAGGGCGTCCAAAACACTCTCAAGTGTCCGAGTCAAGAATTACTTAGAAAAATTACAACACAATCCATGAACAACAGCTGACGCTAAGATAGTAACAGTCAGACCATTACCTGCTATATCAGACACACTGCCAGACCGTTCAATAAGCGGGATAATATGGCTTGTCAATGCAGACACAACAATCACCTTCCTAAGCATAATGCTTGATCTGCGTCTAATGTACAGACTATAGAACTCCAGAGCCAAGTTACCTTTTCTTCAGCTGGGGAACAGCAAGCCTTGGTAGAATACTGCCTTCATCTAACATCCCAGCAGCTACTTAGAGGAGATTCCTAAGAGACGAGACAAACATGTACAGTCTTACTGAGTTATTCTCATGCCAAATACAATTAGACAGTTATTGTCTATTGGATGAAGTTCCTGAACCTGCAAATCAGGAAGAAGGTAATCACGATCAAAAATGAAATCAACTCAAGGAAAATAGAAGAACCTTTTACGGACTACAAGCTCAAATAAAGCAGATACGCAACAGCTCGTAGTGTCATAATAAAACAAAAGAATTTCCATGGAAGTGCTGACTTTCAAATATCAGCAAAATATGAAGTATGTCCAACTAGTCAACAGTAGCACTGCCCAAGAAAACAACAGGGCTGTGGGCAAGTTTTGTTCCACTCTGATATTGAATTTGATTCAGTCTAAACAAAATTAGGGGTTACAGGAGATCGCCAAGAGATATGCACCTAGTACTGATGATCAAGCAGCTACACCTTTGTCTGTTTAGCATTTTCGCGAGATTGTGATCTTTTCTTAAGAAGGTACCGGCAGCAGAAAATTACTCTAAATAAGTGACAGTCCATATTTTTAACTTTTCAACTTTGAAGTGAAGTGCCATAATTTTTCCCTCCCAAACAGTCAGCTCCCCTTGAAACACAATATAGGATGGACTGGTGTAAACCATTACAGTATCCCCAAACGGTAGGATAACAGCAAGTTGGTAACATCACAGAAAAGAAAAGAGACAGCTGGATGTTGCGATGACGAATCAGAAATCAAACGGCTCAGCTTGATGTCATTTAGTCCTCAGAATTTGGAGCTAAACTGAAGCAACAAAGAAACACTTGACACAAGTCCAATGTGTGACTGTGCATGTTAGGTGGAGGGCTCATTATACAGAGGTGACCTGGGGAACTGATGGATATAGTACTCGATTTGTTATCGGTGGAGGGCTCGCTAACAGCAAGTTTGTCCTAGCTTCTGCTCCGCTCATGTTCGGTTCCAGCTCTAGCTTTTCGGAAGTGCAGATGCAAACACAAGCTAGAGACAAAAAAAAAAATACTGTAGAATATTCGCCAAATCTAGTTCCAGCTAGAAAAACCCTACAAAGAAAAATTTTGCCCTACACTTTCCTATCTACACTGCTGCAGAAATGGAAATTAGATATATGGCTCCGATGGAGCAAGCCATTGTGCACTGGCAGAAATGTGGTGTGTGTGTTGGTTAGGGGGGCAGTCATGAGTACCCTTAGCCCCATTTTCCTTTCCCAGTAAACTACCGCGAGGCGCCACCATTGATAAAGCGGGGATCTCATGTTACCGGAGGAAGAACCAAAATGTGTGCCTGGCTTCTGGTCATAGGGATAAGTTATGGAGGCTGACCAGCCAGGCTAGGTCATACAAAGACCAAATGTATCAATTAAGGTATGGACGGTAAGCAGGGAAAGCATGTGAGGAGGTTAGGGTACAAGTACAATGCATATAGGGTGAACGGTGCGACCAATGTTGGTGAGGGTAGGACACCGAAGCGGACTGGCCACAACTTCAAAGAACACAAACTGGATCTGGGCTACTGATGGAGATTTTACACATTCACCAGCTCACTCGTGGGTGCATTCTTACTTTGGTGCTCATGGGCTTGTTCAAGTGTACAACATCTCTTCCAGGTGAAAAGGCATGGGTATGATATAGCTCCACCCACTCACATCTGGGTAGTTGTGTGGCATGTGGTCCAAAAATATATACACTTGTCTTACTTTCCCTAACATTTCACGAACAAATTAAAAAGAAAATAGTGAAGGGGGCTACTTGGGCCAGCAAAACAAGCTTAACCTGTAACCACATTAACTTGTGACCTCCTACAAACACCCATACATAAAAGATGGGCAGGACAAGCAACACTTTCACCATAGCAGCATTGTCACACAACATACACACCACAGAAGATTAGAGGAAAGGCAAGCAGTTGAGGTAGCAATAGGAAAATCAACCACCAGCCAGCCTCTACTCAAGCCTGTCGCCACGAGCCCATGAAAGCCCTACCAGAGTTGTTACTACCATGGAAGTAGCCTTTAACTCGTTTGGGGTCATCAGAGGTGCTCTGCACACGTATAATAATTCTGATGTAGCCGTACCTACTATAAACATTAGTGGGAAAACTGGCAGCCTGGTGAGCATCAGCTTCCAGGGTAGCGGGCATGGACTAAATGTTATGTTCATGGCAAGTGGTGTTTATGTTTACAGGTGACAGATAGCCATGGCAAGTGGTGTTTATGTTTGCAATAGAGAAATAGCCAGCGGTATGGATATGTTTCAGTACTACCGGCGCCCAAATTGGTCCTGCGTCAGACTGACATCCATAAGCTAGATCGTTTGTGTCAACTTCTCAGACTTCTACCCAGAAGTCTGAGCCAGCTAAACAGGGCTATCTTTTAGGGAACCTATACTTTTTAGGAAACTACATCAACAGTAATAATACATGGAACTAATTGTTTCCTCGAATGTATCTACACTTTACATATCTATAATTTTCGTAGTCCTTCGCCATATCATTATTTCAGCTTGTTAACAACAATTTGCTTGCAACGTGAGTAATTAAACACTGTAGAGGGGTACAAGATCACTGACATTAAATTTGCAAAGATAGAAAGCGAGGTATGTATCAGGATATTTTCCCATTGTATCTGCCCCATAATTTCTTCAATTTCATAAGAATGTATGGTTTGTCCTTCCATGGGGGTGTCAACAATAGGTTTTCTCCCATTTTTCTTCTTGCACAAGCAGATTAAGCCTTGTGCTTTGTTGGATAGGATGTATAAAAGCTTCCATGATTTTCAATTACCATAAATGTAAGATCAGAAAAGTCAAGATTTATCAAGTGTAGAAAATCCACGATGTAAAAAAAGATATCATGCAGGTGATACCAACTGACAAGATATCAAGGATACTGAGCTACAATTATTTTCTTTCCACCAACAGTAATGGTGATGTCTACAAACAACTTACTGAATAAAACCGAACAGAAATAAAAAAACAAACTGTCACTGCAGAAATAATTGTCACTCGTAATACCACAATACCTCAGGTTAATTCACTAAGCAGTCAAAAAACATTTACTATTGTTGACACTACCTATGCTTCAAGATGATTTGGCAGCATTAGATCCATCTGTCGAAGAGCTGTCACTGTCCGAGTCTGCAATACGATCATTAAAAGATTAGTCGTAATGTAGTCCGGCCATGTGCCCAATACAAATGTCGAATGCCTCCATGTAGCAGTTATGAACTAGTCGATACGAAGAGCAAAATCAGTACAGAAGAAAATATTACCACTAGAAGAGGAATCCGAATCACTGCTGGAGCTACTTGAGCTGCTAGATCTACTTGCACTTTGTCCATTATTATTATTTTGCTCTGGCACAGAAGTTGCTAATTGGTCACTCGCCATCAAATCTGTGCATAAGAAAAGTTATAGTTTTATTATCACCTCCTCTTAATGTGCTTTTACTTTTAGGATGAATTAGAGCGGAAAAGGTCTTACTTAGCTTTGGAGATTTTTCACCAATATTAGGTTGTTGACTCTGCAAAGCAAACAAAAAATAATGTAATTCAGCGCCAATTATAAGACTTCCTTAGCTACAGTAGATTCAAAATGGTCGAATGCTCATACTGGTTGTTGTGGAGCATGCAGTGCACGCAGCTCCACATCTTGCCTTGCAAGCATTGCACGCTCAGCCTTCCTCTTTTGCTTGCTCAGGTTCTTCTTGAAATTAGCCACAAATCTATCAAGCTCCCAAAGTGTCTCTGCATCCATGCTATCTATCTCAACCTCAATCTCATCTTCATGCTGCCTAACTGAAAGATTCTTGTTCTTAATGATCTGCACAACAATGTCAAGTTTTTCCGGAGGCAAGTTCTGAAGGTTATTGCTAAGTTTACGTTTCTCATCTATGGTCATATCTCTCTTGTTCAGGTCCTTTGCCTTTGGCTTCTTCAGTGATGGAGTGCGAGCACCATACGTGGGCGTATGGCTTAATGGCCTTGACTTGGAGTCGAGTGTCATATGGTGCCTTAAGGAATCTGACCTCTCTAGCAAGCGCAAGTCCAGGGGTGGAGGTGGAAACTTGTTCTGCATCGGCGGACATGACGCAAGGTAGTCAACCTCATTCTCAATCTGAGGCCACTGAGATTCAAAGATTCCTAACAACTGCTCAGCCATGAAATGCACATCCTGCCCCTTGGGATTATAGGTCATGGCATTGTGAAATGTTAGCCTTACATCATGAGCAAACTCCTTTGGGTTCCTGTACTGCCCATGGGTAAGATGCCCCTTTATAGTGCCAAGATCCATGGGGTGCTTAATGATCGTAAAATAGTCATGCAAACCAAGCGCAACAGGATCGACGGGCTTGTTGAATACCCACCCAAACTTGTGCTTCATCAGCCGGGACAGCAGCGACGAAGACTTCTTAAATGGATGCGCGTACAGTCGCTGCTCAGCGTTGTAACTGGCTGCGGAGGAGCGGTTTTCTTCTTGTGGTGCTTGGTTTTCTTCCGTCCATGCGAATCTGATGGCGGTATCCTATCTTTGGCGAGCAAGAACTCGGAATTCTGGTACAGCTGGTTCGCCTTTGGCGTCCGCTTCTCCTTCTCAAGCGGCTCCGCGTGAACCTCTGGCACCATTAGCGGGCGGCGCGCTAGGAACGAGCGGACTGGAGGAAAAGGAGCAGTGAGCTGGGCCGGCACGGGTGCCACAGGATCACTGCCTGAGAACTGGTATCCAGAGGTCAGCAGCAGAGGCGTTGGCCGCACCATGTCCAGGGGTACGGGCTCGGAGGCCTCCTCGGCCACTGCCAAGGCCTCACCAGCCGCCTTGAGGCGCTTGGAGAGCACGTGTACCTGGTCGAGCTCCGACGCCAGCTGCCGGCGCAGCTCGCGCCGGTCCCTGCGCTTCCGGGCAGCCTTCTCATCAGCAGCCGACTGGTGGCCGTTCTCCCGAACACGCTCCGGGGAGAAATCGTTGGGCTGTTCCACATGAGAAGGGGGATCCGGATCGAGCGGCGGCGCGGCCTCCGGGCGACGAATCGAGCGACGAAAGGAGGCTAGGGTTTGCGCGAGGGGGTCATCAGGATTAGGGTTGGAGCTAGGGGGACTGGATTTGGGGCTCCCAGGTAGTGGAGGGAGATTGGATTTGGGGCTGGGGTCTAGAGGGGATTGGAGCTGGGGCTAGGTTGTGGAGCGGGATCGGGGCTGGGGTCTGGAGGGGGTTTAGGGTTTTTGCGGGGGTTCCTGCGGATATAGACCTTGATCTCCGGCGCCCAGCGGGACATCGAGATGCGGCGGCAGCGGCGGAGTCGGCGGTGATGTTGAGCTGGCGCACGGGCACGGGCACGGCAGTGGTAGAGGAGAGGAGATATTTTCTAGAGCCGCATCGGGTCGGGTTGGAGGTCGGAGCATGAGACTATGAGAGCTGCTAGGTCAGGAGGACGGAGAGGAAGAAAGAGGAAAGTCACGGACGGGAATATTGGTGGTGGTGGTGGTGGTGGATGGGGGAAATTGCCGTGGAAAGGGGGGATTTTCACTGGGGGACGGACGGGACGGGAGTACTAGTATATCTGTTAAACGAAACCAACTAATGTTAAGACTAGTCCCAATGGGAGTAACATGAGGAGTAACATCAGTGCCACGTAGCCAAAAAATCTGATGTGGCGGGTAATTAATGAGGAGAGAGATGGTTGTGGTAACTAGCTATGTTACCGTAACATCACACATTTCGAGGCAAGATGAGTTTGCTCTTTTAATAGTAGTATAGATAAAACGGGAAAAAAACTGGACATTGTTGAGTTGTCAAACATTGAAACAATCTGGAGCGTCGATCAGATATTTGAACGGCACAGATTTAAAGTATCCCAACATGTTTGCTCTTTTAATAGTAGTATAGATAAATGTTTAGTTCTGACCACGTTAATAGAAAAAAAAACACTTATACACTACTAATGAGAAATATAACTTCTTTAGATGGTACCCCACACCCCACCCATCTGGTGGTTGTGGATGGGGGAAATTGCTGTGGAAAGGGGGGATTTTCACTGGGGGACGGGACGGGGGGAGTACTAGTATATGTTAAACGAAACCAACTAATGTTACCGGGTCACCCAACACCTATATACAACGTCTTTTTTTCTTAATTTATACTATAA